>JAFBMS010001347.1:0-42797 GCA_019788955.1 Albula glossodonta | reverse complement strand
TACCGGCACAGCTGTGCTGGTATTGAGCAGAGCTGGGGTCTAATTAATGTGCAGCTAATTAAGACGCACAGCGGACTGCGCCCCTAACCTGTCAGACGGGGGGGATCGATCAGACTGTGAGCTGTGACCTCAGTCTGCATCTGGTTTATAACTAGACCGGCAGGGAGCTTTACAATGTATAGGGCACTCATAGTGCTGGCTGTATGTGCTATGTGCTGTATATCGACAACTTCTTAAATTTATTTTATTTTATTTTATTAGGGAAGTCCTAATGAAAGGTTTCTTTTAAAAGGTAGATCCAGTTATGATGGGAGCAGCAGACATTAAAACATAAAAGAATTAAAATTTTGAACATGTAATCACAACCTGATCCAGCCTACAGGAAACAGTTACTGTCCCTGCTGAACTGAATTTTATGGTTTTAAATTCACAGAGGGACACTGATACATTTTGGCAAAAAATATTTACCAGTCATGGGTCAGTCAGAGAGTAACCCCATTTCACAACAAATGTCATTAAAGGAAACTGGAATTGACCTTAGAGAAAGAGAAACAGGTAGACTTCTGTTTATAAATGTTTATAAAACACATAAACATATATCAGAAAAGGGCATAATGAAAAAAAAGGTTTTCACCAAATACATCATAATATGACATATTTCTTTGCCGTGAACATACAAATTGCCTTTCATCTGCCTGTTAGTAGCAACAGCATCCTTCTATCTGATTAAACTGACTCAGGATGGCTGTGGTTCGGCCTTGCGAAAGCCAACCGGAGCCTCGGGGCACAGATTATCGCCAGCGTTAGCGCAGTGTGATCCGCCTCTCGCTGAGATTCTGCTGCCGCATCATCACATCAGCCCAGCTGGCGGACGCGCCACACATCCATTTTGTCAGGACAAATTAGAATTTTACTGTCATTCGAGATGGATGTCTCACATCTACCCCACCGTCTCAACAGGTCCGCCCAGGACGAGCGAATAACTCTCCGGAACCATGAGATTGATTTTGAAATTAGCTGCTTCCTTTCAGCATTGACAAGGAGAGAAATATAACCTCTGATTTTTCACCTTTCACTGCCAGACATGAGATTTTATGGATTCTCTTTTTGAGTTTTTTTTTTTTGAATTGTGATGTTTAACACTCTGGTTTTCATCTAAGCCAACTACCTGCACCCTATCACTCATAAGTGTTTGCATGCTTGTGCTGCGTGTGTCTGTGTGAGTTGTGTGTATATATATGTGGTTATGTGTATGTGTGTTTGTGATTGTGTGTGTGTGTGTGTTTGTGATTGTGTGTGTGTGTGTGGGTGTTTGTACATGCATGTTTTTTAATGGAGCTCTGGAATTGAGATCGGCAGGGAGAACCTCTTAATCAGAGCTTTTTCATAATGGGACCTTACTGTCAATCACTTAGTAAAGCCACTGTGATTGGTTTCAAATGCTACTGGGAACACTCACCACAGACAATGCCCACAGTGATTGGTCCAATAAATTGGACCACCACTGATAGAAACCCAAGAACAGAACCTCCCCCACTCTGAAGCAGAACTGGTACAGTGCAGGGGGAAACGGTTGCCATAGATTCCACTGCCTTTGGATGTCCCAGCAGCTCAGCGACAGACAGCAGCATGACATCATCATCATCTTCGTCATCATCATCATCATCATTGCGGGACGGGTTCTGGCTGTGCATAATGGAGCTGTCATAGCCCCTGGCGATGATGTCACGCAGGGATGCCAGCAACCCTCCCACCACTCTGCCTAATGTACACCTGGGACGAGGACCTTGGATTCAGCAGGAGAAACACTGGAGGAGGAGGAGGAGGAGGAGGAGAGACAAAGGAGGGGCTTTGTCCTCCTCTGTCAGGGAGATCCCATTTAAGCTGCCTAATTACAATTCTTTATTAGACTCAAATTACTCTGCCTTCAGTTGGAACAAAAAAAAAAATCTTTCTCACAGATGGGACTTTGCTCAATGAATTTGTTAATTAATGAGCAGCGTTTATATAGCATCTTTCATGCTCTCTCTCATGGGGAATTTTATATTTATTAAGCGCCCCGACAAGAATGAGCTGGGGGGTGATGCAGTGGTGCGGATGGGTGGAGATTTGGGCGTGTGTGTGGGGTGGGTGGGGGGGCGGGGGGCGGGTCGATGGGGTGGGGCTTTTGGTGTGGAGGCGCCATCGACCTGTGAGTCCCTCGTGGGTGAGGAACGCTGGCAGTTCTGCACTGGGACCCTTGTCCCATACATCAGACGAGGCGAAGAGGGCTTCACCGCAGCCAATTAGCCGCAGTGGCTGATCTCACGTTTATTTATGTTTCCCTAACGAGCCTCATCAATCCCCCAGCCAGAAATGTCGTTTACAGGAAAGTAATGGTCATATTCTCATCCTTATCTGAATGTTACCCAGCTGAAGTCTTGTAGAGCTAGCGTGCTTTTTTCACGGCTTTCATCCGGAAATGTATTTACGTGATAACGCTAACGCAAGGCGTTATCAAACATTTGCATTTGAGTTCAGCCACAGATGTTTTAGTTATATTGTCATTAAATCTAGAGGCCTTGGTCACGTTTAGCACCTCCTTCTGAAATGTTTTTTGTAATTCTGACATAGCTACATCCGTTGAAGAGACCAATCAGGATAGTACATATACATTCCTATTTGTTGATGGGAATGCTGTTAGCATTTGGATGATAACACTGACAGTGTAGGTGCAATAATATAACAATACTGTTTGTGTTTGAATTGCCAGATGAGAACACTGTTATTATTATTTTTTTATGACTGTAAAAAGATGATGCTTATCATTCTGCAAGACAGTTTCACCACATACTTCATGACCTGAATCCTCTTTAGTGATTGAGTGAATTCTGTTGGTTATTATGAAACTGGTTTCAAAATTACGCTGCAAGCAATAGATTTTTTAATAAATGTTGTTTTTCCCAATGGTTCGAAACGTTAACCTACCCTAATTTAAAATAATCTCTCGCTAATAACTTAAACATTAAACAAAAAACAAAAGCCAGCACAGTATTTTGTTCCCCATGACCAGCATTTTGGAGCACAGAGCTTGTTAGTAGAATGAACTGAGAGGAAAAATTTACTCTGATTGGTGTAGATCAGCGAACGGTGTAAATCATATGGCATCTCCACCCGTTTTCTAGTTTGCGAAGCTCCGCCACTGCAATAATTAGATTGTGGTGGAACATAATAATTGGGCCATAAAGCTAGTATAACACGTTCTTAATCTCCCCATGTCAGGACTGTATTAGATTAGACTGCGCTTCTGCTGTCCATGGTCCTGAAATAAACAAGAGCTTTGCACTGCCCTTCCCAGCCTCTCTTTATTGCTGTGTGTTTTGTATGTTCCATCAGAGACTAGCAAACAGGCACTTTGGAACATGTTCTTTTCATTCTGAAAGGGAATAACATATGCCCTTGTAGACTGAAGGGAATGTGTTTCCTCTCTCTCTCTCTCTCTCTCTCTCTCTCTCTTTCTGTCTCTCTGTCTTTCTCTCCTTTTATTTCCTTTTTTCATGTAGAAAGAAACATCTTAGAGAAAAGTCTCTGTTAAAGGTTGGTCGTTCCCGCCTGCAGAGAAAGAGCAGGTTCATCGATCACGGTGTTTGGTGCTGGCGAGAGGGCTGACCTCTGAAAGCATCATGTGTCTGCCTCTCTCACATCCAAATGTTGACATCCCGCTAATGTTTGCCACTCAAAGTGTTTTCACCGATAGGTCGCAACACACACACACACACACAAAAAATGCTAAAGCAATAAAGCTCTTTAAAATGTCAGGACTTGCAGACATGAGCTTAGCATTGTAAAACATTTGGAATAAGGTCGCTGATATTGGACTTGAGAGTCCTGCTGCCAGGGGAAGGGGGTTGTGGTATCTTGTGTCTCAGTGTACAGCTGCAGTTTGCGAACACAACACACCCCCATTCTATTTATAGAACTCCAGTCCTGAGCATTTAACTCAGGGGCTTATCCAAGTTTCAGAGTTTCGTCCCTATGGAAGGTCAATTATTCATGTACATGGCTTTGCCTAATTGTGAATTTTAGTTCCCGCAGTCCCGTCTTTATGAATCTGTGATGTGTGGCTTTCCTTTGTGTCACACTGAGCCTCAGCCAAAGAGGATTGGCTCTGATTTGTATTGTTGTGGTCTTTTAAATGTGGAAGCTCTGTATCTTTTTGCATCGATTAAAAAAATAAAACAAATCTTTGTTGTTTATTTGCATATTTTCTCAGTTTTTTAATGTTATTTTTTTCACAGATTTTGCTCAAGGTGACATATGTTTTCATGTGTGATTTTGTGCCTCAGTTTCTCTACCTGGGGAAATAAGAGCGTATTCGGGGTATTTCAGGTCTGGAACCAGGGAAGGGAGGGGGGAAGGGAGTTATGCACCCTTCCGTCTCCGAACACTCACTGTGAATGGCCGTTAAAGGCCAGCAAATTACAGCCTCACCCTCTTTAAAGTGATGTCCCCTGTCTTTAAAATGGCAGGTCGTACTTTCTCACCCTGCCTAATTACCTGGGAGTCACACAGATTCACAGCTTCCTGTCAGGAGATCGTTCCGACACCTCCCTGGACCAGCAGTTAAAGCCTGACTGCGCCTTTCATTCCCACCCCCCCACCCCCCCACCCCCCCCATCTTGCCCAAACCTCCATCACCACCCCCCCCCGCCCCCCCCCCCCGTCCTGCTTTTCACCTCTCCAGAGTCGTGCCTCTGCTCCTCTTAGTTTATTTCAGACCCGTCCCCTTAACGGGATTGTGTTTCGCCATTTCACCTGTGAGTCTCCCTCTCTCTGATCCAATGGACGCTCTCCGTCTGGGAGGACGCCAGAATCTTTATCACATATTACCCCTCGTTCTGCAACTCATATACTGAATAGGTCAGCGTTTGAATTATTCAGCGTAGTTTCTTTTCACAGATTTAAGTCATTAAACCAAATTAATATTGTATCAAAGCTGAATGGATGAAACATCTTCATTAACTGTAGTGTTTATATAGTATCAGAGAGAGGGGAGCGGAGCAGGGATTGGATGGGTACAGAGGGATAAAAATATAAAATATAAATGGCTATGTCCGGTCTCATGGAGTTTGGATTAGAGGCTGTGCTCGGCCAGTGCAAAGCAAAGGTCCAGTCCTATGTATAAATAGCGTCCTGTTTTCCGTCTTCACCCTTTCAAACCTTCAAGAGCATTCTCCTTATACAGTGCTCCTGCCAGCGTTGTTGCTGATGTTGTTGTCATGGCTATAATGGAATGTACAGATATAAAATGTGGGCTCTGACTAGGATGTAAAAAAGCCCACTTGTCCAGTTTTTTTTCATATAATGTATATATATATATCACAACCTGTTGTTAGAAAATTGTTCTGCATAGTGATAAGAAAGCTGAATTTAAATGACAGAAAGAGTGCTGTATTTCGGTTATAAAAGTCCATTTTCAGATTTCCTCCCAAGCATATGACGTACTCTCTCTCTGCACGTCTCACAGATTTGATGTGGCTGTCTCATTGGTAGACTTACTGAGCCAATGAGGAGGCGTTACTTTCCCGACTTGTTCCAGTAACTCCTACATCATCGCTCTTTCCTTCCGTTTTATCAGCGCTGGCGCAAGTGAAATCAGAAAGTTAGTTCAGCTGGAGCGGGCTTTTGAATACGGCTGTGTACAAATGTGCGAAAAATAAAAAAAAAAACAGTGTGAGGTGTTCAGTTTCACCCCTGGAGCTATGCCACAGTAACCGGGAGAGAGACACTTTGAAAGTTTGCATCTTAAACAGTAAACAGTACAGAACAGATACCCAGGTGCGCCTGGGAGAGTAGAACAAACCCCCGCTCTCTCGGACAGACCCAAAGACAGATCTGCCTTCCTGAGTCAGTGACAGGTGCTGGCAGATGAAATGGGTTTTTGCCACTCAGTGCCAGGGGGCACATGAACTCAAGGGGAAAGCCGGGCACTGAGCACCAGAGGCATGCACAAGTCTTCAAGAACTCTCCTCACTGAGATGTGGCAGTGCTCCTCAGTGAGAGTAAACTCTGCTTTAAAATTCTGTGGCAGGGGGGAGAGTGACTGTATTCTGTAGGCTGGAGCAGCTTGTGATGGCATGTTGTTGAATATTTAATTGTTTTATGTTTTAATGTCTGCTGCTGCCTTCATGGTCAGGTCTCCCCTTTTAAAAAAGATTCTGTCTCATATTTAGCTTGGCTAAATAATAATAATAATAATAATAATAATAATAGTAATCATAATAATAAAAATAATAATAATAATATTTTATTGGAGAAAAATGTACATGTCCTTTGGAATGTGTTCTTCTAATTTCAAATAAACAGAAAACGACCTTTAAGAGATGTCAGGGTTTTTGAATGCAGAAATGAACAGCAGGCGGGCCCTGTTGATGGCAAGCGCATCTGTCCATGGTGATGGTGTCTGTTATAAGAGCGTTAAAAATGCAGGCCCTCAGCACTGGAAGCCACTTCCCCCTCCAGAACAGTTGGGGGAGTGGCCTCACAACAGGACTTGTTTGATTGACAGGCGGTGGTGGGGAGGAAGCCTCATGAGCCCCCTCTCAGGAAGGAAATGGGCGACTGTGTTTTTTTTTCCCTCGGCTGGGCCCCCCTCATCCCCATATGCACTCTGAAAACACCCTCCCCTATAATCTGACATGAACCCTCTGGGATGTGCTGTCTTAAAAGGGCAACGGCATTCGATGGTTGCTAAAGGGCAACGAAAATGAGCGAGTTCATTACCAGGATCAATTACGGAAACTGTGCTCTGTAGCAGTGAGCTGAGAGGCATCTTTTTGATGTGTGGATTAAAGTGGAAATGACTTATGGAGTGAGTGAGTGTGTGTGTGTGTGTGTGCGTGTGAAGATGGTGACTGTGTAAGTGTGTTGTTTGTGTGAATGTGTTTGTGAGAGAGAGAATGTGTGTGTGGATGTGTGTGCGTATATATATATGTGTGTGTGTGTTTGTGTGTGTGTGTGTGTGAACATGTATGTGTATGTGCGTGAGCGTTTGTTTGTTTGTCTGTGTGAGAGTTTGTGTGCAAAGGTATATGCATATGTTTGTCCTTGTTTTTCTGCATGTGTGCGTATGTGTGTGTGTGAGTGTGTGAAGGTGTTTGTAGCTGTTGACGTGGAAACCTCGAGCAGCTCTTTACAGCGAAGCTGCTTAGATTAATCGGTGATGAGGACGTGACGAGTGTGAAACAGTCAGTCTGTCCTCCTGGTGGAGACATTTTCAGTACACACACAGTACACATGATGTCAAAGAGTCACACCCCACTCCCCCTTAACCTCCCCCCCCCCCCCCCCCCCACACACCACCCACACACACGCACCCATGCACACACGCACACACCACACACACCACACACGCGCAACACACACACCAGCTACCTGACAGCAGAACGGAGACGCTTGTTGTTCACTCCTCCCGCACACCACGCAGCGCTGCTCCTATTCCGTCACCTTCAAAGGGCCCGGAATGCCAGGTGGTGTCACACTCTCCCATTACTGAGGGCCTGTGGGAGCCTGGGAGCCCGCGCTAGCGCTGCAGCTAGCATTTGCGAGTGCTATGCCTTACACATTACCCCTGCTTTCAGACGAGGGGCAACACACACACACACACACACACACACAGCTCTCCTGCTGTTTCTCTTCTTTTTTTTTGTATTTTATTTTTATTTGCAAAATCAGCATACAAATATACAAGTAGACGATAAAATTTTTAACATGTTAACCCTCCTCCCCTCCGCTCCGCCTGCTGTTTCTCTTCGTTTGTCACTCTTTCCATCTCTGTTCTCTCCGTCTCTCTCTGTCTCTGAATCTGTTGGGAGTGGCAGGATGGGGAGGGGATGGTGTTGTTTTTTAGAACCCCAAAGTTGGGGGGGGGGGTGTATGGATGAAAGTGGTGTATCTGGTCTGTGTCAAGGAGACCCACCTTCAGGCACTAGCGGGTCTTCAGGGCTCAAAGTTGACAGGGAATTTTGGCCCAGACTCCTCCCCCTCTCTCACTCTTATTCTCTCTGTCTCTTCCTTCATCTCCATCTTGAGTCGCTCCTCCTCTATCTCAGTCTTGCTTTTTTTTTCTCCTCTGTCTTTGTCTCATACACATGCTAAAAAAAGATTTTTCAATTTTTTTATCTTTCTTTCCCTTCTGATTGGTCTTTTTTATTTCAGTTTAATTCATGAAGTGTACTGCTGCATTTGAAAAATGTTTGGTATCACATTAACCTGCATCCTCTGTTGGTCAATATACGAGCTCAATTTCCCAACCAATGCTGCGTGTTTGTGACTTAGTGCAGAGGTCAACAAGCACTGCAAAACAAACATTTTATGAAAATGGACAGTTTCAGTGGACAGACAGAAGGCTCTTTGTAGAAAGGCGACCATTCATTCTTTGTTAATAGATTCCTATTTATTCTGTGTGCAGTAGTCTCCATCTGAACTCAGCTGGGGAACATTTGAAACTTTTATAAATGTCTCCCCTGTAGGCCTTATCATGCAATGCAGGCTGCAGCTTGAAAGCCCCAGTGACATGAAGGTACCATGATATGAGCTAAGATTAGCATGTGAGGCAAGAGAATGTCTGCAAGTGCTACACAGCTGGACTTTGGGGACTGAACTGTGAGATTTTACCATATAGTAATCTTGTGCTGTCTGCCACAAGCCTGCCAAAGGAGCTCAGATTAGATGATAAACACACTCACACACACACTATTTTGGGATGTAACCAAACGTTTTCTAACCAGTCACATCAACTCAGTGGAGGCATGTTTAAAATGAAGGCAACCAATTGAAAGAGGTGATTCAAACAGGAACCAAAAGTACTCATAAATAGGAGGCTACATATGTCACTCTTTAATCAGCTGCTCTCTGAGAATGTAGCCAAAGACAGAGCTGTTGTATCGCTGGTAAGAAAAGAATATTGTGGCTGTCTGGGTCTATAGACGTGTGCCTACTTAATGAAAATGCTCAAAGAGCAGGGCTCTTGAGGTTGCTGGGTGGACATATTTTAGGTGGATCACTGCTGCTGTGCTATAAAGCAGTAAACCGGGTTACCACTGGAGGTAGTATGATAGTGGGCCAGTAGGGGGCAGTCTTCTCTCTGGAGTCCTGTGCTCCACTACAGCGCTGGTAATATTCTGCTGCAGGCAGTGCCGTGTCTATCAGAGAGACGTTAAAGGCCAGTATGACTCATCCGGACATTTTCAGCTGCATATCACATCCCGACTTCCTCCTGAGACGGTTTCCCACACGATGCACATTGCTGCATATATTACAGGTGTGATGTAGCTGATCGTTTCATAAAGTTGGAGAGAAAATGAGGGGGCGCCACTTTCCCTGCTAGTGCTGTGAACTCCTGTTTCTCTTCTCTCTGCTTCCTTTTTTTTTAAAATTTGGCTGGAACTGGGCCTCTAAACTGGGGTTCTGACTCATCGCAGTGATAAAATATCACGCCACTTACCGAAAGTGCGGGGGTTCTTAACCCTGGGTTAAATTCCCCGAAATTCCTCTACATCTGGCAACCTAATCATCTTCATCACAGCTGATTGGCTGTGCCATATGGCGCTGCATTCACGACCTGCCCTTGGCTTCCTCAGGAGCTCGCTGTTTAAAAAAAAGAAAAAAGAGAGAGACAGAATTGAGTTCTCCACTGACCTTGCTGGATAAAGAAGTGTGAAAGTGAGTTAGAGAGTTAGATTGTCTGATGGTGTCTTTTTTTTTTGAAGTACCAGGGGAGTTTTGCAGGGGAGTTTTGCAGTGAATTGCAGCCACCGACCGATAAGAGGAAATCTCACAGTGGCTTAAGAAGTCATTTCACAGAAATGAAAAGCGATGCAGACTTCTGAGTGAAGCAAGCAGGGTGAGGGGGTCACATTACATAATTACATAATTACATAATTAATGGTGTATGCCGATGAACTATGGTACTTTCAGCTGCTTTGCCTTGTGAGTCTTCATTCCGCCACAAACTGGGGCAGAATTGGAGGGAAGGCACAACCTGCACTCTTTCTGCTGGAGAGAACTGAAAATAAGCCACGTCCCTGAAGTGGATGTTTACTAAAATGTCTCTTTAATCATTTGTTCAACTGGAGGGGAATAAAGAGAGAGGGGAAAGCACAGGGCTGCCGATTCTCTGATAATATCTGGTGAATGTTTGGCTACAAAATGGCTGCCATTTTCCTTGGGGTGGGGGTGGGGGGTTAGGTAAGCTTCCCCACCACTTCATAATGAAACACTATGAGATTGTGAGATGATTGTATGAATATAATATTTCATTTAAAAGTCCACCTGTCATGGACACCATCAGGTTCATATCATCTATTCAAACTATTTATTTACCAATGTATCAATTAAAATTTTGAACAACAGGCATCAGAGGGAAGTCTATATCAGCTAAATAAACATATAAGTTTATACATGCCCCCATTTAAGTTTCAGTTACAGCTATGTTCTTGTGTATCAATTCACATGTATTTTCATTAAATTGAGAGATGAACATTTTTCCCACCTTGTTATTTTTGGAATGGCTGAATAATATTAATCTGAGGTATTCATTAAAAGGTTATGTTTCTTAGCAATGCAATGTAGCATGTGTCCACAGGCTACCAGCTGTCATTAACGAGATGCACCCTCCTCTTCGGTATGTGCAAGCTGTCTACTGTAGCATTTTATGGCCTGTAGGTTATAAAATAGATGCTAATACCGTGTGGACTTCAGAGTGTAAAATAATGACACTGAGATCAGTGCCTGACTCACAAAATGAAATCTGTCAGATTTAACATTCAACATTCAGCTGTGCATGAGTATTTGGTTGACTGTTAATTGAGTGGATGTATCAGAATGGAAGGGGCTGTGCTCAAGTTGATGTTTTGATAATTGGATTGTGTGAATCCTCTTCCAGTGCTACCCAAGCCTGAATTTCCACACAGCGAAGAAGGGGGGAAAAAAAAGAAAAAAGTTAATCTCAGAGGAAATAAGTCTCCCAGCCTTGTAAGTGTAGCTAATGATGTCGAAATTCGATTGCTGAACCTTGCGATGTGAGCGCTGCAGTCGTTGGATGCCATTACGGCGCGAGGCCGTTATGTCTTTTTAATGGGAGGCCTCGCTCGCTTTACGGCCGCTGATGCCGCGGATTCCCTCGGCTTTAGAGCCGCCAGACTGGCGGGTTTATGAAAGTCAAGTGGAGCGTTAAACGTTTGAGGAAGGATGATGAGCCGTCTGGGTGACCTCTGACCCAGACCGCCCCCCCCCCCCCCGTTTTGTACATTAATCATCAAAAGGAAAGCTTGCCCCAAAAATTTCAAATGGTGAGGGTTTTTTGTCGGTTGCATTGCGGGAGTCATAAAACTCCAGCGGAGTTTCGGTATCTGGAGGTTTTTTTTCTGGTTTCCTTTTGACACAGAGGGAAATATATAAGGCTGGGGTGTGAGAACACTGAATTGGTCAGTAGTGTCATGACTAAGGGGGGGTGGGGGGGCTGCTGCACCTGGGCAGACTAAAATCTGTCTGAGATCCCTCTTATATTGGCTATATTGGCATTCCTGTGTATTTCCAGGTTGTGTAAAACCAATTATCAACAGACTAATAGCACCAAACACACACACACACACACACACACACACACACCCAAATACACCTTTCTCTTTTTTATCATAAGTGTGTCTTGGCCAGGCAATCACAAAGAGAGTGAGAATGTTTTCAGTGGCTTACATTTTTTTTTTTTAATAAATGGAACTGGGATCTTTTTTGGCATTGATTCATTTGTCAGCTGAATTAACACAGTGTGGAGAATATGTTGGATGTGTTTTGGTGACTGTAGTGCAGGGACATTCTCATTGGAGATTTGGCCCAGGGGGGTCTTGATGACGCACCATGAATGAGCCCCAGAAACGGATTGTAAACAGGAACAAAATCTGCTGGCATGGAAATAGTACCACTCTGTGTGCATGGTGAAAGAAGCTTTTAACATGCTCGCACACCATGGGAACTGGTGCCTTTTATCCTTACAAAAAAATTCTGTTCTTCAATTTAAACCATAACTGCACAGCAAAATGTTCAGTGTTCATTTTAACAGTAACAATGTACATGTGAGTCCAGCTGTTCTCATATGTACACAATTGGTGTTAAATTAACACCGGACATTTTGCTGTGTGACCATAGTGGTACACAGTTACCGTGTCAGGTCTGATTTGGAGTGGCATACTCGGAGTGAGGTGATTGGATCTGGTTTTTGATGGACCTGAGAGTTGTGACCGGTGTCTCTGTGTCTTTCTGTGGGCACGGCACTTTTCAAAGTCACAGAGGCTGTTGGTTCGCAGCATATGGAGGTGAACATAGTGCTGAAATGACAGATGGCTCTCCAAGGCCCTCAAGAGAAAGAGAGATAGAGAGAGGAAGAGAGAGAAAGAGAGAGAGGGGAAGAGAGAGGAACATCCTCTCTCAACCACATCTCCAAAATCAACAGCAAATTCAATTAAAACAAAGAACCACGTGCGCGGTGGCCCTGGAGGTGATGATGCGGGCCGGACCAGGTCATGTGATAATATCCCCCCTACCCAACCCCCCCCCCCAACAATGTTCTCAGGCCTATCTGGTTGGTCCTTGACCCATTTAAATGAGTAAATACAATCTCTGTGGACCACCACCCCCCCCCCCCCCCCACCCCCAACATATGCTGTGATATGTAATTCAGAGAAGATTACATCACATGACATGGTGTTATAATGTACAAAAAAAATAAAAAAAAAACCCATTCAGCCAGTCGTCAGTTCATCATTTCCCTGAGGTCTGGAGATGGGATTTCCAATCTAATGTGAGGAGAGCCAGTGAGGGAGCAGGGTTTTGTTTGCGAATTTCCAATCTAATGTGAGGAGAGCCAGTGAGGGAGCAGGAGAGCCAGTGCGGGAGCAGGAGAGCCAGTGCGGGAGCAGGAGAGCCAGTGAGGGAGCAGGAGAGCCAGTGCGGGAGCAGGAGAGCCAGTGCGGGAGCAGGAGAGCCAGTGAGGGAGCAGGAGAGCCAGTGAGGGAGCAGGGTTTTGTTTGCATCCAAGCGCTAAAATACATGATTTATCTGAGTCAAGTGCTTGAGGTCATCAGTGAAGTTCTTGATTACCCGAATCATTTTCTGGGCTGGAGCAAAAGCTTGGACCCACAAAGACTTTGTTTTGGATAATGGCTTTGTTTTGAAGACCCCTGAGCTAAATGAGCATGTAGAACTTAAATACTTTGAGGGTCTCTTTCTCCTCTGAATGGGCTGGAAATCCATTCACACAATAGAAACTCTCATTGTAAAAAGGTGCTTGTATGTCTGTACTTTACCAACAACTAGCTACAACATCATCACTCTCTGCTCTGGTTTTTGGTAGCATTTTTTTCAAGCAGGGCAGGAAGTAAACTTGGTTATAGGGGGACTTTAATTGTTCTACTTTGAGTGTGCTCCACAGTACAAAGATGCCAGTTTATCTGTACAATGCAGAGAGGGAAGTAAGTTAGTTTGCCAACACCGGGGGCCGGAGTGTTTATTACAGCACTGTCACTGACTCAGAGCCACTTGGCCAAAATCCAGACAGGAAATTATGTGCCCTCACAAACCTTGACCACGGCATATCTCAGGGTGAAAGCTAAGAGCATGATCTTAATCCAAACTCAGCCACTTACAGGATAGGATTTTCTCTTCTTTGAAAAGTTTTTTTATTGCTTTTTGTTATCAATAATTGGAATACCTTTTTAACATATTACGTCTCTGTGGAATTAATTTTTGATCTATCTCTCTTAACTACCTATCAGTCTGATCTTTTTATAAAACATATTTATCACATTTCATATAATATTGTACCGCGCTTCATTAATGGTTTCTTAATGGTTCTCCATAAGACCAGAAAAGCTTTCCCATTGGTTGACCAGCCTCAACCCCTCTTTAGATGCCATTGAAAACCTTTTTTTTAGATTGTATTAATGACTATACACCCATATCAAATGCTGTCCATTGGACTGCACTTGAAGCAAATACTTCATGTGATTTTAATGACAGAAAATATTCAATTTAAAATTTTTAAATGTGTGCTTGTTATTGTATGGGTGTGGGCCCCTAAACCCCTCTCAGCTGTTTGGATTTATTATTTATTATTTATTATAAATAGAAATACACACACCAGGGGTCATTACTGCTCATACTGCTAGCCCAATGATGTGCTGTTGATGAACTCTTTTCACTGCAGCATAAAGAGCAATCAGTGTGGAATAATTGCATGGTGTCATATTGTTGTCAAAACCATCAAATAACTACGGTATGCCTGCTGTGCCAAATTACTCAGGGATTTTAAAAAAATTAAAACTATACCTGATAAATGGGCTCTTAAGAGTGAGTATGTCTGGGTAGTTTTGGTAAAACGGCTCTCAGATGCTTTACATCACTGAAGTGTTGCTTGACTGATATATTATGCCGCCATTAAACAAAACTGTTTTTTTTTTCACATAGTTACATTCTTACTGTCGGTGCTTCTGAGAGTCGGAGACTAATTCCTGCTCTGGAAAAAAGGGGATAGACGTGCTTCTTTGGTTGGAGGAATGGCACAAGATTAATTAGAGGTGCGATGTATAGCGTTCGCCGGAGCGTGAGCTCGTATTTTTAGTGATTCGCCCTCAGGCTACACAGCGCCATTAATGCAGAAATCATTCACTGGCCCTTCTCCAAGCGCCTCTGCAGAGCGGAGCGCCAAACCCAGCGCTGAAGAGAAGCTCCTGGTGTGAAATTCTGCTGCGCCCCTTCCCGACTGTGAGAAGAAGAGGCTGGAGCCCCAGACAATCTGACCTGGAGAGATCTCAGAACCCTCCCCTAACCGTGTTGGAAAAGCTCTTACTGTCAGAGCAATCACCACACCAGGAGAAGGGTGCCATCAGTGCTGGTCAGGTTCTTAGAAGGTTCCAGGAAGTGTGATATATTTCCCTCATTTCAGTTCTACAGCTTACTAGGTGAGAAATCTCAAAAGAGTGTTAAGATATTTGGAAAAATTTGCTACCTTGCCCCAGCTTATAAAAAAAAAATGACTACTAAATCCAGCCCAGAACTACGCTTATGTCTACATAATGTCAGAAAAAAAAGTTTTCCGTGGTTGTTCTTTGCTTGTAGTCATTGGGTAACCGTTTTTGGTTAAAGAACCATTTGGCACCATAGAACTAATGGATTAGAACCTTTATTGGTTCAATAATAGCGATGTTGTTAATTAGTGGTCGTCCTCTCATTGAGAACACCGAACCTCTTTTTGGGTACTGAAACTTTTTTTTTTCTTAGAGTGCAGGCTTGCTTTTGTGGGGGTTCATGCCAGGGCTTACTGTAAAGCGTATTGTGGCCAACGTTTGTGAAATGTGCTATACAAATAAAAGTTGATTGATCGATGGTTAAAAACAGGTCAGCGATGAGTTAAGAGTGAAACCCCAAATTCGGTCGCTCATGAGCGCGTGTGAAAGCACTGTTCTGCTGTGTAATTTCAGCATCAGATCCTTCCTAAAACAGAGGGGACCCATACACATCTGATTACCAATAATAGCCCATTTTCACCATATTTTTAAAGACTGAAATTAGAAATGCTCCCCTTAAACAAATGCATGCATATTTCTGAGTTATCATGAACAATGTGGATTTCAGACAACATGCTGATAATTACAATTATCTTGATGAATTTGCACGAAGAAAAGATGCCGTTCTTTAACAAGAAACAAAAAAAGAAATTGAGAGAAGCGTAAGCCCAACGGCCGAGGATGTGGAGGGAGTGATGCTCCACCCTTAACGAGTTTAAACCCTAATCAGATGTTCAAACACTTGTTAATCAGTGGTGCAAACACCACTGGAGAGAAGAATCCTCAAATGTGGTGAGCTCAGGAATCCCTGATAAGCTCTGATAAGCAGAATCCCTTCAAGTGAGATGAATCTATAGAGAAACACACATAGGAGTCCACCGCTGCCCAGCCCACTCACACTAACACACACACGCTAACACACAAACTCACACACACTCACACTAACACACACACGCTAACACACAATCACACACACGCAAACTCACACACACACACAAACTCACACACTCACACACACACAAACTCACACACACACACACACACGCTAACAGAAAATCACACACACTCACACTCACACACACACACACACAAACTCACACACTCACACACACACACAAACTCACACACACGCCAACATACAATCACACACACTCACTCATACACACACACAAACTCACACACACACACTCACACACACACAAACTCACACTCACACTCACACACACACGTTAACACACAATCACACACACTCACACAAACACACACACAAACACCCACTCACACATACACGCACACACACACTCACACACACACACACGCTAATACACAATCGCACACACAGACACACACACTCACACACACACACAAACTCACACACACTCAAAGACACGCTAACACACAATCACACACACTCACACACACACAAACTCACACACAATCACACACACAGACACACACCACAATCACACAGACACACGCACACACACAAACTCACACACTCACACACACTCACACACACATACACAAGCACATGCCGGCCTATTCCCATCAGAGTTCCAAGTTTCAAGTTTACTGACATCATTACCAGTAATGACATTTTTACTCTCAGAGCCATATAAACTTTTACATGGTAGGAGGACACAAAGCGACGGCAGCCGTCCTCACCGGCGCCATCTTGCCATCATGACATTGTGTTCCCAAGTTATGTGCATATCACAAAGAAACACATTTTATTTTCTGTAGGAATAGCCTCAACTGACCCTGATAAGCTGATCCTTGAAAGCCAAAGCATCAACCTCCTGGATGGATTTTAATTGTGACACATTCAGTGAATTTCTCAAGGACAGAGTTGCGATTTTGCCATTGTGCGTTGGCCTAAAAGCACTTCATGTCATGCCAGAGCAGAGATAATATATGCATAAATACCAATCAGTGAACAAATAATTGTTGTTTCACCCACGCAATCGACATTCACTTTGCATTTCTCTCTGCACAAAGTAAGACTCAAGCCAGGCTTCTCCTTTAGGCCTGTTCGTCTCAGTGTGTTTGGTATCTCATGGCTTATACGTGGCTAGCAGGACCACTCAAGCCCAGATTCACTGCCGGCGCATGTTGCGGTTGCCTCAGTGATGAGAGGCCGGTGTGAAAAACTCATTAAACGCACATATTATTCCTCTCCACTCATGGCTCAGTGTAATTCAAGACCGCCAGTGTAATTATGCTTCAAGTGTCCATTTCTGATGGGTTTCAATTAAAAACCCACTACATGAATAATGCACCATGTTCCAACTGATTAGATTCCCCATCCAGTTCCGCCCCCTCCCCCCCCCCCCCCCCCCCCCCCCCTCTCCATCCTCACTGATGGATCGGTTTCCACATCGTAATCTCCATTACCAGTCCGGCACATTTTCAAAACCTCACAAAGTATGTTTCTTTAATAACCATTGATTTCCCCCCCCCCCCCCCCCCCACGCCCCTACCCCCATTCTTACCACAGTGAAACAACTGGCAGTAGATCATATTAGCCTCTTCTTCCTCCGTGTGTATTGATTTCATAGCTAAGTGCGAAGGGTTTGTTGGAAACATGGTAGCATGGCAGCATGTCGTAGACTGCGTTTAATGCAATCACGGCTCTCTGCCCCAGGAACTCTTTCTTCATTAACCTGATACTGCAGCTGATATCACATTTAGGACATCACTAGCAAATGGATGAGTATAACGACGACTCAGTCAATGTGTGTCTTTCCATGGGTGTGTGTGTGTGTGTGTGTGTTTGGTAAGTGCATTTGTATATGTGTGCATATGGGTGTGTTTGTACACATTTATCCACAAATATCTGTGTGTGTGTGTGTGTGTTTGGTAAGTGCATTTGTATATGTGTGCATATGGGTGTGTTTGTACACATTTATCCACAAATATCTGTGTGTGTGTGTGTGTGTGTGTGTTTGGTAAGTGCATTTGTATATGTGTGCATATGGGTGTGTTTGTACACATTTATCCACAAATATCTGTGTGTGTGTGTGTGTGTGTGTGTGTTATATGACATGTGGGTATGTGTCTGTTGTATGTTAGTGTGTGTATGTATTTATGTGTTTGTGCATGTGATTGTGTAGGTGTGGACATGTGTCTGTATATGTATGTGTATTTGTGCGTTTGTGCTGTTGATGTTGGTGATGTTGTTGTTTATTCTTTATTTATTTGTTATCAAAAAATGATTTGTAAGACAGTCATTTTCACAAAGTTACCAGTATGTGAGCTTGTGTACTTCCTTGTTTTGCTGAGAACTGATTAGTTTGTCATTTGTTTTATGCCTTGTTTTCCTCCATGACCCTGAGGAGTTGAAGTATATAAGGCCCAAAACATTTAGTCTGCCACTCAATATTTAATGTATGGATGAATATGTGTTTGCATTCAGTTTATTTATATTTAGTTTATTTTTTTTTTTAAATTTCAGAAATTACACCAGAACAGTCTGGTGAAATGCTTAAAAAAATGAGGCTTGCAACATTTGCTTAAAAATGTAAGCTGTGCCAAGTTTCTCTGCATAAAGACATCTGATATGTTCATGTATTGTAAATGTCATGTAAACTCCTTGTATGTCCCTGCAAGTAATTACCAATTGGGTAACTAGTTATTGATACAATGCAGCATTATAACAAGTTATACATTTTCTTGTACCTCTAGTTCTTGCCACCCATCTTTGGATATTTATCAATATTGACTATCCATCATGTTTTTCTCCAGAGAGGTATAACATAGTTATAAATAATTTATAAAACATTTGTCTATTTGTCTTACCATCAATTTCTTCACTGTAAGATGTTAAAATATTAATATCTGATTTTTGTATTTACTTCAAACTGTGAACCATTAGAACTGATTTTATTAATTGAGTGTACCTCTAGGCTGTGTGCAGGTGTTCAGGTATATAGATCAGGTATAAATGAGTGCGGATTGCAACACAAATGATGCATGATGTTATTGACTTTTTATTTGTGAGTTCTTCTTTTCTCTCTCTCTTTCCCTTTTTTTTGTTTATGATTCAGAAGGTACAGAATGTTTTTATGCACACTTTAAAAGCTGTAATCTGGACTTTGAGCTTGCTGCTTTGATTTGAATAATGACTACCAATGATCTTCCACTTCACACGGTTAAATAATGCCACAAGTCTATACCACTGTTCCTAGATCAGTGTTTAAGTAGTCCCCTTTTTCAGTTCATGAATATTTTTTGGAATCCACTCATGAAATAGTGCCTCATAGAAGCAAAAGTTTTGGACTGTACCTCTAAATAAATCCTAAAAAAACCACTTGCAGCATACTGACTGTGAATTTTAAGCATATTTCCCCAGCCAAGTTAGCTCTGTTTAAAAAAAAAGCTTGATTCCAGTGCAACATGATTGTTAATTACAACTTAATTATATATTTTGTCTTGGATTAGCTACAGCGCCTGTGGTGGCATGTCCAGGGGATATGTCAGGTCATCGTTTGGATATGATGAACATGTCAAAACGACGGCTGTACACAGGTGATAATAAAGCAGACGGGTTCTCTTTCACACATCCCTGTTTGTGTCAGAGAAGTGGACACTTTGCTGCCGATGATTCATTCACTGTAGCCGGGCTAAACCAAAAATAGCTAAATGACACATATGACACATAAGGGAAACGCACACCACATCGCTGCCTTTAGCGGTATGGGGGGAAGAAAGCAGCGTATTTATCAGCCTGTCTGTGCTCTGCAGCACCAAAGTACTGAATTAATGTTAGTCAGTTCGGCACCGATACTTCAGAGGAGAGAATACACAATTAATGTGTGGCTGCTGTTTATGATTTTTCTTCACTTTCTCCTGTCAATTAGCTAATTAGCTGGATTCAGTTGCACTGGGTAGTGTTGAGAGATAATGTGCGTTTACATTATTTTATTGCAAATGAGCAAATTGTTCGCTGTTTACGAAACGTAGAGTACAAAGTAGACAAACACCAGAATATAGGGAGTTTGATGGTCTTTGAAGCGTTGCGTAGGAGTACAATATTTACCTACAGTGAGAGTGTTGCATGTTAGCTTGTGATCTACCGTTGGCTAGGAGCTGGGCGCATCTAATTTACTCAAACCATTCTCTGTCTAATCATAACCTTTTCCTGTTAGTTAAAAATAGGCATACTGTTGAAATATGACAGTCAGTAGGAGTGAACATAAGAATCTCCAGGGTGTGCTGTTTCAGGAATTTGTTCGCCGATAGTTGTGCATCACATGAAAAAGAAGACATGGGCCGCTGATCAAGGAAGAGTCATACGCTTCTGGTCTAGGAAGAGCCCTGGACTGCTGATCTAGGAAGAGTCATATGGACTCAATGAACCATTTCAGTATATGAGGAGCAGGTCTCAGAATAAAGCGGCAAGTTCAGTGATATATTTACCTCACCTGTAAATTCTGTGTTGAATTTTTCAGCACTTAAATAGGGCAAACATCTGATAGCTTGTTTGAGGGCCTACATAATCTCTATTTAAAAAAAAACATTTAAGACCAGTCCAAAGACATCCAAAAGGTATAAACTGAACATAAGTAAACAGTATATGAAAATTTGAGTTGTTGATTTCTGGTATTTCTTGGCTGTAAAATAATTCTGTAAATGCTAAATGCTAGATGTCAGCTGTAACCTATATCTTGACAAATAAACAGCGGAGTTTAAATGATACCATCTAAAATGCAGTCTAACTTTTTAAGTGTAAGTAGTGCAGTCTAAATAGTGCAGTATAAGTGGTGTGGTATAGATCGTCTACTCAAAAGACTATGTTTAGCTGGTCTCTGTAGGATGAGGAATGACTCAGCATTGCTGCGATTGTGTGTGTGTGTGTGTGTGTGTGTGTGTGTGTGTGTCTGCCCCAGACTCATACGGTGTAGAGAGACTCCCAAGCGGCCAGCATAGGATGAGAGCAGAGTTATTTTTTTATCATCTGAAAAGAAATAACCGGTGAAGATGTCTCTGTGTTTTTTTATACTTTGACAATCTTTAGAGGAGGGGGCAGAGGATGAGGAGGAGGAGGCAGAGCGGAGAGGCTCTTCGGTTTCACCTGCTCTGGCAGCGGTGTGGTGAATCATGGACACTGTGGTGCTGTACGTATTACCTCTGGGCTCCTGAGCCCTTTCAAAAACCTGCATAAAGTCTTCAAAGCAACTCAGAGGAGAGAGAAAAAAACACCTTAAAACATTTATTCTAACATTTAATGGAGGAAAAAAAGTTGAGGAAGGTCATGAAAAGAGCAAAAATTGATCGCAAGGAAGTATTTCACAACCTGCTGCCACATGTCACATTTTACAAGGAGAGCGTTTATTTCCCTTAAAGGGAATTTGCTTCGTGGGGTTGTCTAGCTCATCACAACAAATTACATAAACAAATATTTCATATGTACAGCTCAACTGCAGCTTCGACACTGTCCTCATGTTTGCTTGGGATGTACAAATTAGACAAAAGGTTAAAAAACATTTTTCTAAAAAGGAGAACGTACTCTGTGTATAAAGGGATCAACAGTAATCCTGTAAGTCATCTTATATGGCTCAGATCTGCTCAGTTTGCAGTCTCTTTTGTTTCAGAAACATAGTCACATCTCCGATCTTTGTTAACCTTTCTGTCCTACACTTCCTGAAATCTAATCAATGCCTTCAGATTTTATCTGAATTTGGCAGGTTATCATTTTATGTATCAAGTTTATTGTGGTACTTACATAATAACAGATCATTGGTTCATTCGCTAAGCACCTCCCCATAAGCTGAACTTTATTACTGTAAAATCTGATACATCAGTCAGGCTCATAGTTACTAGCCTGACAGGTGAGGGTACCAGGAACCCAATACCGGTATACCCAATACCGTTCAAAACCAGTGACCACAACCCAACGGTGGCCATAAAGAATAACAGAATGATGTATAAAGCTCATGGAATTGGATGTGCTACTTCACCATCATTATGTTCAGGGGATGACGTCCCGGTGAAAGAGATGCTGTTTACTTCAAAGTTCCTGAGACGTTAATCTTTCAAGTTCTTTTTAAATGCGAAGCGCTTATCGAATGAGTCATCATAGAGTGCTTCTGTTGAGTTTGCCGATGACAACCAATATGAGCGTAAACTAAACTGATGCTGCTGACAGGATGGGCAGTCGTACTGGCATGACGATAGTCCAGGCTTAAAAGAGGCCTAATGAGCAGAATGCATGTGGTGTTTTCCCTGGATTACAGAGGATCGGACTTCATATCCGCCCTCTGTTTCTATGGTAATGTCCCGCTAAATCCTAAAGTAGACACAATATATT
This sequence comes from Albula glossodonta, assembly GCA_019788955.1. Classification (NCBI taxonomy): domain Eukaryota; kingdom Metazoa; phylum Chordata; class Actinopteri; order Albuliformes; family Albulidae; genus Albula; species Albula glossodonta. Next base: position 20,390 of record JAFBMS010001347.1, on the reverse strand, counting down.
TTAAAGGAGGTTCACCATATGTCTCTGTCCCTCTCTCGCTTTAAAAAATACAGGCATTAATCAAATCGATACTCAACACCAGAGCATCATTCTTCCTGTGCGCATTTGGACGTTCAGGCCTTATATGAATTGTAGTGCAGATTTGAAATCAGACATCGGTTACCTTTTACAGTAGCCTGCTTTAGAACGGCAAGGGTCGATGGGGTCGGGGGTCAGCACAGACTCTCTGTGAACACCCCCTGACCGCCCCATCCCCTTCCCAATGTCTATCAATGATATCTGTGTTCCTCTCAGCCTTCTACCTGTTTCAATTTTGAAATATATTTTCAATATATGAAGACATACAAAATAAGAGTGACCTGTTCGGTCTGCTTTAAGAACTGAATTTCCTAAAATGGATGCCCTAAGAGCCAAAGCTAAATCTCATTCACAAGTTTAATTCAAAGTGTGAAACTGCCTTCCCCCAGAGTCAGTGCAACCAGAGTAACACAGGGTTTAATATTGAGTTATGAATGCACTATTTTATTGCTGCAGTCTTTATATGCTTTTATGACATCACAAGTAAGAAGGTTGCCGAAATGAAAAAGATGTCAGGTAAGCATCAGGAAAATATAATTTAAGGAACGCTGAACTCCAGTCAAAGTCAAGGATAGAGTCCTTTGTGGTTTTAACCAATCTTTTCCATGTTCTGAAGCTTTCAAACCAACGGTCCCCAAACTCAGTTCTGTGGATCTCTATGTATGTTTTTCTACAGCTCATCCCAAGATCAGTTGAAGTTGAAAACAAAAGGATATGATTATGTCTCACCCTCATTTTGTCTATAAACACATTGAAACGCAAAGGTTTGGCTTGTTGTAATTTGCAGGGTAATTCAACTCTGAAATTCACACACATGGAAAATGTTTTATGTTCGGGTGACCAGGAATCCACACTGTCAGCAAATGTGATGCATTTAATTTCACCTGTCAGTCTATACTTTAATCAATTAAACATGGAAAAGTGGAGTAGTTTGTGATAACGGCATATATAGCAGAGATAGTTAAAGCATTCGTTGATGGGACTGATGAAAAGCCTTGGGATGTAAATGCAGAATATTGATCAACCACCTGTGATATAATTCTGTTTTAAGACTGTAAAACATCCCTCAGTTTGTGATGGGGAAGGGTGGTACCATAACCAAAAACACAATGAGCCCCCACAGAGTGCCAGTGACTCCATACTGTGGACCAATGACCACTCAGGCTGTGGAGAGAGAGAGAGACAAAAACATTTTTGATTGGTTTAGACAATGATTGACAGCAGAGTAAAGTTCCTCCCCTAGCAGGGTTCACGAAGCCTCAGTAGAACTATCACTTCCCTCAATAGACTTTAGAGGTTCCTGATCAATAACAATGAACAGGTAATCACAACTGAGATGGTGTTAGTATGGTTGGAATAGTAGCCTGCATGCACAGAGGTCTCCCTCTGACAGACCCTGCTGTCAACCGTGAGAAGGTTGTCCTGTCACTTTAAACGTGGTTTCCAGTCTAATCACACCCATATTCCATGACTTTTCGGTGCCATTTTTCAGGATTAATGCAAGATTTTCAGGGATTATTTTCACTGACGCAATTTGTGAAATTTCATTCTGAATTTGTGGCCCTCAGATGGAATGGAGACCATCTCATAGGCTCTTGGCAGTGAACACCAGTCTCAAATGAATTTTTTGCAGCGGGCTTTCTGTTCAAGCCAGCAAGACAGACGATTTTGTTACCCACTGTTTGACTCGACAGGAAATTAGGAAGAAGCTGGAAACAGGCACACTTTTGTCCCTTTAAAAGTATGTATTAATGAGCTCCTTCTGATCTACATCCTGAAGGTACATTTTCAGTCTGCTTGTGATCACTCGGGCTGTCATCGGTGTTTGCAGACCTCGCCCTTGCTGGCGGTTTGCCTTCTCAGACCTGCAGTGATACTGTCTTTCACATTGTGGTGGTTAAAGTTCAGAAGTACTTTGAACTCTCTTCCAGCATGGTTCTCTCCTGCCCTGAATACTGATGCGAATTTCAGAATTTAATCGCTAGATCTGCCTGTTATTGTCAGTTACCTTTTTCCCTCTGTACTTGGTTTAGGCTAACAAATAAATAATGTTCAAGGAGCAGTCAGTGGGGAGAATGAGTGAACCCATAGGTTACTATGCAATCTGAATTTGTATGTGTCGTAAATGTAGCTGTTTTAGTTGTACAGGATTCTGGTTGTGAGTGATTATAGCGTCATTGGATTCTGGTTGTGAGTGATTATAGCTTCATTGGATTCTGGTTGAGTGATTATAGCTTCATTGGATTCTGGTTGTGAGTGATTATAGCTTCATTGGATTCTGGTTGTGAGTGATTATAGCTTCATTGGATTCTGGTTGTGAGTGATTATAGCTTCATTGGATTCTGGTTGTGAGTGATTATAGCTTCATTGGATTCTGGTTGTGAGTGATTATAGCTTCATTGGATTCTGGTTGTGAGTGATTATAGCTTCATTGGATTCTGGTTGTGAGTGATTATAGCTTCATTGGATTCTGGTTGTGAGTGATTATAGCTTCATTGGATTCTGGTTGTGAGTGATTATAGCTTCATTGGATTCTGGTTGTGAGTGATTATAGCTTCATTGGATTCTGGTTGAGTGATTATAGCTTCATTGGATTCTTTTGTGAGTGATTATAGCTTCATTGGATTCTGGTTGTGAGTGATTATAGCTTCATTGGATTCTGGTTGTGAGTGATTATAGCTTCATTGGATTCTGGTTGTGAGTGATTATAGCTTCATTGGATTCTGGTTGTGAGTGATTATAGCTTCATTGGATTCTGGTTGTGAGTGATTATAGCTTCATTGGATTCTGGTTGTGAGTGATTATAGCTTCATTGGATTCTGGTTGAGTGATTATAGCTTCATTGGATTCTTTTGTGAGTGATTATAGCTTCATTGGATTCTGGTTGAGTGATTATAGCTTCATTGGATTCTGGTTGTGAGTGATTATAGCGTCATTGGATTCTGGTTGTGAGTGATTATAGCTTCATTGGATTCTGGTTGTGAGTGATTATAGCTTCATTGGATTCTGGTTGTGAGTGATTATAGCTTCATTGGATTCTGGTTGTGAGTGATTATAGCTTCATTGGATTCTGGTTGTGAGTGATTATAGCGTCATTGGATTCTGGTTGTGAGTGATTATAGCTTCATTGGATTCTGGTTGTGAGTGATTATAGCGTCATTGGATTCTGGTTGTGAGTGATTATAGCGTCATTGGATTCTGGTTGTGAGTGATTATAGCGTCATTGGATTCTGGTTGTGAGTGATTATAGCTTCATTGGATTCTGGTTGTGAGTGATTATAGCTTCATTGGTTTCTGTTTTGAGTGATTATACTTACTTTCGTTTCTGTGGAGAGTGAGGACAGTTTTCGCTGGACTGGCCTCAGCAGAAGCATCTGCAGGGGACATGGGGCCGGTGATGCTGATGGCACTTATTGATGACATCATCACTTTCAGGCAGCACCAAGGGTACTCGCTGGACATGGTGGCGTGCCAGATACAAATGTGAATGAGGGGACATTTTCTCGTCAATTTATCCCAGTGGGCCGAGTCAGTCATTCTCAGTTTGAGGCGTGGACAGGTGTGAGTTCTGTCTCTGGACAGGAGTGATCAGGTGTTAGTGGTTTTCAGTAGAGGAGTGAATCGATACCAGTCTGAGCAGAGGGTGAGTATGAGTGGTCTTAATTTTGGGGAGTGGACAGGTCTTAGAGGTTCCCATATTGGGGAGTAGGTAGACATCAGCAGCCCTACATTTGGGGAGTAGACAGGTCTAAGTGGTTTTCAGTTTGGGCAGTGGATAAATACCGGCAGTTTTCAGCTTGGGGATCTATCGGTGTCTGTGGTTCTCGGTTTTGGACTGGAAAGGTACTTGTGGTCGGGGGAAATACGGATTTCGACAGGAGCAGATTTTCCTCCTGACCCCAGTCCAGTTTTCAGGGACACGCCTCTCACACTGTTACCCTCTTCAGTGGCTGTGCAGAGCTTAAATACCGCGACCTGGCCTTCTGTTGTTGCGCAGAATGACAGCACACTAGCACTGCTGTGGCGCAGCTGTGTGTCCAAGAGCCGGGAGCTGAATTCCCAGATGATCCATTATCAGCTGTGGTGAGAGCTGCACTTTGGCGGTGCCTCACTGGGGAAACATAAGGGGTACTTTCCTCTCCTGGTTGGTCACTCTATTACAGGCTCATGAAATCGTTGATTCTATGTTCCACAGATAAAAAGGGAATTCTGGGATAGGTGTCCCACCCAAACTGTGAAGAGTCTGTGTGGAGAGCCTGGTGCGGAGACTGGGGGTTGTGGTGGATAGGGTTGGCAGCGTAGTTCAGCTCTGGTGTTAAAAATGAAAACTAGATGAGCGCAATCCCTGTATAACCATCAACAATATTGTGTAAGACAAGATATGTATCATTATGTAAATTTTTCCTGAAACAGCAATACAGCTCTGTGATTGAAGCCGCAAAATATTTTAATCCAGCATCAAAAAGATCTCAAATGATCTTTGTTCCCAATGACAGCTTCACTGGAAAAAAAGTGACTGCAAAATAATTGTGAACTCAGAGGCGTATACAAACAAACAAACATGGTCATGGACGTGGACAAGCAGTAATTAGACACAGATGTTAAGCAGTGATCTTAAAGACTGGTACTGATCAATGCCCTGAGAAAAATAGGGTGCTGAAGTTCATTTAGAGTCTTGGTAACTGTCACACGATGCTCATTTCATGAGGTTCTTAAAGATTATTCATTTACATTGAGAGAGAGTCTCCCTCTTTCCGCCCAATTAGGCGAAATGTTGTGGGACGCTAGCTTGAGTTGTTAGGAAGGGCTTCTCGTCGCGTTGCATCAGGGCTACAAACGCTGACACTTTCGCTAATGAAGTGCAGCGTTTAATTAGATAATGCTGCCAAGCGCAGACAGCCGAGGTTAGCTGTCTTAGGCAGCCAAAGGGTATGTGTTCTGGGCTTAATCAGATAGCCTAAGTATAGATTATTTCCCCAATCTGCTGAAGGTGAGCTCCCCCCCCCCCCCCTTTCACTGTAAAGTGCTTTTGGTTGAAGATGAAGCACTGTATAAAAGCAATTATCATTATATAATAATACATATATAATAATTATATGTCATTTATTCCTCAGCTCTGTTCACTGGAGGCCAGGAAGAAAATCCTCTCATACCAGAAATACTATATAATAACTAGTAATAAAATATAATAATGATATATTGCTACATATAATAATGCACACATGGGGAAGTATTCATAGCGAGGAGACGGTAGGTTTTTGTTTTTTTTTTTTGCAATTGATTCTATTTACATGCAAATTGTTTTGCTTAAAATATCTGTCAAAGACGGGCCTTGAGGACATGAGAGAGTGAGACTGAGCACTCAGCAGGGCGCAGGAGAGTGTGTGACGGTGCGGAGTGGGGGTTAATTACAGGCCTGTGTGGGGGCCAGGCGGGGTGGGGGGGCGAGGGAGGGTCGTCAGCTGTGAGACAGACTCATGGGACGGCGGATGGCGGGGTGTCCTTACGATCCCTGGGTTCTCAGTGCCCTCCTGCGGTCACCGCAGGGTGAGGGTGGGGGAGGGGTGGATAGAGCTGGTCCACTCCTCACCGCCTGACCGCTGCTCCTCCGCTTTCACACAGTCCGACACCACAGCTTAAACTGCACTCACACTCTCAGGCCTGCGTGTTTGCAGAAAATCATTCCCCCTAAACGGTATGTGCGACACTAGCTATATAACTTTTATGTGAGCGTCACTGCGTTCATACGTGTATCATCGGGAAGTGAATAGTGATACAGTTTTTAATCAACCACAGAATCCACTGGCATCATACATTTAATTCAAAGTGAATTAAAGGAGGTGCTTTAGTTTAACGTTTATATTGAACATTTGCAAATGTATTGATGTGCAGATTTAATTTAATGTTTTTACATTCAAGTTATTTTCATTAATTTCTGAATTGAGTCATAAAATATAGAGGGTAAGCAGAAATCAGGAATCAGGAGGGAGCAAGCTAAAGTCTGAAAAGGTATATTACATTCTGCAGCATTCACTTGGCACATTCCAGCCTCAGCACACCTGTAGACACACTGTCACATGCTTCAGCACCACTGCTCACAGTCCACAGCTCCTTTGTACTCTACGGTGCAGTGTCTCTGACTTTGAGCAACAGGTGTAAGTATTAGTAATATGATGAATCAGCTTCTTCCAGACCATTTGAAATTATTTCACGTTGTTGGTAATTATGTGGTAAAGTATAACAGTAACAATAAAATGTACTGTTTGGTTAAATATATAATGCAATGACAGTAAAAGATTGACACAAAGTTGACAATACAGATACAATGCACTCCTAAGCTTCAAATATTGATCTGCCTTATACCAAGTACCATTAATACAACAAAAAAACCATAATGCTTAATTTCCCAGAAAGCCCTCTGTGGAAGCTACCCGCCTTCTGGACATAAGGACCGCTGCAAACAAAATTGCTCAGTTAAACTCAAAGAACCCAATGAATTTTTAAAAACACGAACAGGAGAAGATTGCTTAGCAGTGCTAGCCCAGCGAACGCGGGGAAGAGAAGCTACAGCCGGCCTTCAAATACCGTTTTTCATGTCTCACACAGTGCGGGATGTGAAAACAGGAGAACAAAGTGCTGACTCTCTGTGATGGAAGATTTCACCCGTGTATCAGTGCTGACTAGAACATTTGGGCTGTCTGCGTTCATCGTTTTGACGACTGTCTTAGCTTTCAACTCTGATGTGCCGTGTCGTTCAGTAAAAGTGTAGTGCAGTAGTTAGGGGGCTGGGCTTGGACCTTAGAGGTTGCAGGTTTGGTTGAAGGCAAGGGCACCGGAGTTTTTGGAGGGTACTTTGGAGCCCTTTAGCAAGGTGCTTCTCCGTTATAAATGGATAGTTTTAAAAATGCAGGCTGTGTAAATTGCACTGGATACGGATGTCTGTTAAATGCCTAAATGCAGCGTAATGAAAAAAGAGTTTCTGTAGAAATAATCCAGTGCCAAGTCTCCACCTATGGTGCTTTGTTCTGCTGACAGTTTGAGACATGAGTTAAAAAAAAAAATTTAAAAAAAACTGCACAGTTTGCCATATCCTCTTGACACCGAATCAGCAGGGTATTATTTATTTTTTTTGAAGGGTTTATCTTTTGGAAAGTAAATGCCAGGGAAATGTGGTGAGTATGGCTGTCCGTAGAGGGCATTTATAAGCCACCCCTGTAGGGGGTGCTCACATTGTTTATGCTTATTGCTCATGTACCATAGCCCTTTCCCTTGGTGTTCATCCACTAAACCATATTTGCTTCTTCAGGAACAGTGAGAAATCATTATCTGTATTTGCATGTTAAATGATAACCTCGTTGTAGTGTCAAGAGTCAGTTTTATGAGTTTAATTTGAACAGGCCCTGTAGACTTTTTATCCTGCTGAATCCCCCAGCCAGCCTTTTTTGGTTTCATTAAGCATGCAGGTGATTCTTTTAGTGTGTGTGTGAATAGGGCATGCAGGAGTAGCAGCTCCTGTCTGTGGTGCTATCGGCCCTGCAGCCGGGGTTCCAGCCCCAGCCTCTCCGCTGATGGCCGAGGTCAGGAGGTCTGCATCAGTGAGGCCTTTCCAGGGAGCAATAGGGGTTAAACATGCTAAGATCCACCAGTCTCATTGGTCTCCAGCAACCTCTCCTAGCCAACCAGGGGGTCTGCAAGATTAACCAATCATATGTTTACTTCATGTTCCTCCTATGTTATCATTGACATATCAGTGTTGACCTTGGAGTACAGAGAGAAGTGAGGGCCAGTCTTTGCATTAAATGGAGGGGACACATGGTTATGGGTTCCTGGGAACTCTGGGAGGCTTGGTTGTGCAGAGAGACTGTAGCACTGTAGTTCAGTTTGGGTGAGGGAAATATTTTAAAAGTATCTGTGTTTGATAAATGATAACTGCAGTGTAAACTACTTTCTGAAAAGTGCAGCACTTGTTTCCCTGAGAAGCATTTTGTCAAGAGTTAGTTTAATGCTTTTATCTGCAACAGGCCCTTTGAGCCTGAATTCAGTTTAATCGGAGACTCAGCCAGCTCTTTTTTTATTTATTTAACGCACAGGTACATTTTTAATTGCGTGAGCCCCTTAAAGCGAAAACTGCAGTTCAAACAACTGAAGATTTTAGCCAGGAACAACTTCACTTTCCCTGTAAGTCTGTCATCAACAGTTAATTTTATGACTGAAAGCTAAAGAGGCTTGTTAAGTTTTTTAATTAGGTTGGATCTGGCAGACACCTCACTCTGTTTTGTTTTCTGCACAAGGCATGAACAGAACATGACCTTTGATTGAGCATCTCGGAGAAGGACTACTGATCTAGCATCAGTTTTGACCTTTAGCTCTTAATGGATAAGAATTGGATATATAAAGTGGGAAAACTGACTCTAGATCAGAACAGCTGTCTGGACATCAACACCCCAAGGTTTTCTCTTTCCAGAATGAGTTCTGTTCCATGTTATGCATTGAAAGTCTGGTGTAATGATAAGGAGCTGGGCCTGGGAGCCGGATCAGTTTTTCCTTTCAGTTTATAATGAATAAGGTTAGAACAGGGACAGAAACTTGATCTTAGATCAACACTCCTGCTGTGAGATGCCTTATAAATACGAGCCCTGGGGTCGTATAAACTCATGTGTCACAGGTTCTTACCACCTTTCTGCTTGTCTGTGTGTGTTTGTGTGCCTCTGTCGCCCCCTGCAGGAACTTCTACTACATCACCATGCTGCGGGACCCGGTGTCGCGCTACCTTAGCGAATGGAAGCACGTTCAGCGCGGGGCCACATGGAAGACGGCCCTGCACATGTGCGACGGACGGTCGCCCACCCAGGACGAGCTGCCGGCCTGCTACAGCGGCGACGACTGGGCCGGGGTCACCCTGCATGAGTTCATGGACTGCCCCTCCAACCTGGCCAACAACCGGCAGGTGCGCATGCTGGCCGACCTCAGCCTGGTTGGCTGCTACAACCTGTCGTCCATGAACGAGAGTGAGCGCGGCCACATCCTGCTGACCAGCGCCAAGAGCAACTTACGCAACATGGCCTTCTTCGGCCTGACCGAGTTCCAGCGCAAGACGCAGTACCTGTTCGAGCGGACGTTCAACCTGCGCTTCATCTCGGCCTTCACGCAGATCAACAGCACGCGGGCCGCTGGGGTGGGGATCGGCGATGAGGCCCGGCGCCGCATCGAGGAGCTCAACTTCCTGGACGTGCAGCTGTACGAGTACGCCAAGGAGCTGTTCCTCCAGCGGTTCCAATTCTCGCGGCTGCGCGAGCGGCGCGAACAGCGCGAGCTGCGGGTGAAGAGGAGGGAGGAGCGCCGCTGGATGAAGGAGCAGCGTGACTTCCTGTCCAAGCGCCGGCGGCAGGGAGAGGAAGGGGAAGTGGCCCCTACAGAGGACTACGCCAGCCAGGTGGTGCGCTGGTGATTCCCACCCCCCCAAGGGGAGGGGCTACAAGGGGGTGTGGCCCTGACTGACTGGCTACTCCTTCCCATATCTTATTCACACTGTCCCTCTCTGTCTCTCTATCGCTCTCTCTTTCATCTGCTCCTCTCTCTCTATGTTACTTTCTAACTGTCTTTTCTGTACCTCTCTCTCTTTTTCTGTTTCTTTACAACTTTTTGTCTTTCTCTGTTCTTTGTTTCTCATTCTCTTGGCTTTTCTCCATGTTCTCTTTGTCTTTCTTTCGGTCTCTCTCTCTCGCCCACCCCAAACCCTCCCACCCCCTGTGTGTCATGATCTCTAAATGAGCCTGTTACACTCATAAACCCCCTGCCTTGGAGTATCCTTCGGTGTCTTAAACTTTCAAAAACGGATGTATTTATTTATTTATTTACTTGAATTGACTTGAATAATTATTTTCAGTCAGCATTCTTCTCCCTGCACTTCTTCAGTCACGTGTGTTTGTACAGCTAGCTGTGACTCTATTTGGACAGTAAGTGAAGCTTGAAGGTGACAGAACCAAAGAGAGCTGATCATATTGAAGAGGGGACGTGGGACGGGCATCGGTCATCGCTTAGACATGTCTGTTTCAGTCGCAGGATCCTGTTTGTTCACTATGGAACAAAAACCACACAGCAATATGGTTTCGCACAGAGTGGCAGCTCCCTATCTGTGGAAGAATCAGCTAAAGAGAAATGAGTGGAAGGCCAGAAGCTGGAGACTCCGACAGTAAATATGTGTTTTGTTTGCTCCTGCTTTAGCCTCCTACATGAGGTCCTACCGCTCTAAGACCTGATTTCAGGCCTGTCTACTTTTTTCTTTCATAAGTGCACAGATTCAAAGGTGTCAAACTGCATTGTAAAGCAAGGATGAATGCTGTCTTTCCAGTGCTTTCATTAAATGGGGAACATTACATAACACTACCTCCCAAATGCATACAATTTTTTTAAATATGATTAACCTTGCATATGTACGCACACACACACACACACACACACACACTTGTTCATGTACAAACACAACCCCCATAAACTCACACACATGCTTTGTATATGAATACATACACACTCACAACCATGTACACACACACATACACACACACACACACACATATATACACACACGCACACGCACACACACACACACATAAATGAATAATGATCATTTGAAGCATAGTTGAGTTGTTTGTATCTTGTCCAGCAGAAACGTCATGGCATGCCAAATTGTAACATTTTGTATGAAAAGAGGTTTCCAGGTTGTTAGCAACATCGCTAATTGCTTGAACAGCATTTTCCCAGCAACAACAGCAATAGTTTTAACTAACAGTGTGGACAGAAAGCCAGACTTTACTCTCTCAACAACAGCACAGCAATGACGGGCTTTACTCTCTCAACAACAACTTGGAGATGAGGAGCAGTTTGTGTGTTTGCTTGTGTCCTTTTAAGTAAGATGAATCATTGTGTTTTCAGTTTGTTTGCATTTTCTGTTTGACCTTTGCAGTTTTAAAATTCCTTTTGAAGATTTAAAGAAGTATGCCAATGACATTTTCCAGGGAAAGCAGGTGATTCCTGCGCTCTGGTCTGCAGTAGATAAATCATTCTGGTGTTAAAGCGTTTGGCTATTCCCTTTACCATATGTTGCAGTTGGGGAATTTTGATGGGAGATTTTGAAGATCACACACTTTAATTATTCATCGCAGAAACGGAAGAGTCAGCTGTACTTTTAGAGTATTATGATTAGAATATCTGACTCGTATTGTCTTTTTATGATTATGTCTTCAAGGTCATTGAACTCTGATCTATTAGTCCTCCACATATGACAACTGTTTGTATGATCAAACCGAGACAAGTTCCTCCGCTGATACAGATATGTTTAGTTCTTTTTGAATCAGAATTCTCGGTCGGGTCGTGTTATACTAACAGGTAAGTTACTGAGGCATTGATATTAATTTGGGCGCCTTTTGGAAACCTCTTATTTGTGCATGCCTCTGAGTGTGTTGTATGTGTGTGTGTGTGTTTGTGTGTGTTTGTGTGTGTGTGAGAGAGAGTGTGTGTTTGTATGGTTGTGTTTGTATGGTTGTGGTTCTGTTGCAATACAGTGATCACATATTTTTGTGCAGTAATGCTAAGCAGTATTTGTTTTGCGTTTGTTTTGGCTCCCACTTGTGGATGTCTGTCGCAAATACAGTTGGCATCATGTGTTGTTTCACTGGTGTGTGGAGTCTGAAGGGGGAGATTCTGGGTTTGTGTTTTTTGACTTCAGCTCAATTACAGAGATAAGCATGCAGACAGATCCAGACAAGACAGTGTAGAGATATCAGCTTTCTTCTTCGTACCTATTCTCACAGAAGGTGCACCACATTTTTACTCTGTCAAGAACACAGTACACCATAGAGACAGTGAAAGGTAAATCGTTGCACATTTCACGTGTTCAAACCTCCCAACACTGCATTTCGTTTTAAGGAAGGCCTTAAAACGAAAAGCAAGCGAAAAGGTGTGTATAATTATCAGTTTCCAGGAGACCAGCATTAAGTTCTTTGTAAGTCATCTGATACGTGCCCGCGAAGCATTTTAAACCTGTGAACCTGTGAGTTCCAGTTTCGGTTGTCATAATGTATACAGATGTGATTGCTGTGGCCGTTTGACACTATCTGGTTTTAACCACATTTTTTCTGTCAGATCTGTAAGTTCTGATTAAATATCAGTCGGGATGATGGAGGCCAAGGCCTGCTATCGGACCGGGCTGCCTCCATAGCTTTGAAGTCTCAGGCATTACATTTGGCATGGGAGCGAGTCTCATGGCTACAGTTCATGACAACAGTTGTCAAGGCAGCAGCTGACAGTTGATTGACCAACCCCCACCCCCCCAACCCTGTGCCCCCTCCTCCCTACTCCTTAAAGTTCCCATGCCAAACTTGTAAACTTATTGTATGACCAGGGGCCAGGAATCTTGGGTCCATTGACAGGAAGTGACATAACACCCCCCCCCCCCATTGGGGGACATTTTTGGGGCTCCTGTCCCATCCAGCCCTGGCCCCCTCCATCATTCTTGGCTTTCACCCCTTCAGGTGCCAGTGTGCATGAGACTAAAGAGCTGTGTGTCTCAGGTCATTCATACACACCTAAATCACTGGGAGCCAACATAAGCATGGTTTTGGTGCAGCAACTCGTAACATTGGATTAAATGTAATAAGTATTGTAATTGCTATGTAAGCATAATTTCAATCGAAGAGACACCCAGAGCAGGAAAATTCATTACATGCCAGTATTGTACATTGTCAAATGATTGTATTATTATGTTCACTCGACACTTATATCGCATAAATCTTGGCATTTAACAATTTCAGCATTAGATTCTTACAAGACTGAAAGCAGGCAAATTTGTCAGACCTGAGATTCATTGATTTCTCAGATTTCTCAGATCTGTCAGTGCTTGTCTGAAGCATACCAATGGCAGGGTCAAAGATGTTTGCCTACACCCAGAGTGCTTGTCCTGTGTAGGAATTTTTTTGTTGTAATGTTTTTTTTTAAATTATTGAAAGTTTATGAAATGCTTTGTTTTTCTTTGAGTACCACTCAGAATATGTAACTGCTATAGTACGATATGAATAAATTCTGCATCTTTAAAAAAATAAATTTAAGAGACCTTTATGAGACTTTATGGCGTGTGATTTTTCATTTTGTCCTCCACCTTCCAGTTCAGACGCATTGTACAAACTTGGGCCTGCTGAACCACACCCAAATCTACACCCACAATGCATCACTGTTCAACACTGCCCAGCAGCTAAAACTGGCAGATTTATTTTATGAGGTACCTGGCTGCGGTTTCCTGTTTGATTCCCTGGATGTTCCAGCAGTTTTTTTTTTTTTTTTTTTTTACATAATGTGAGTATTAGGACCTCATTCTGCAGCGGCCCAGAAATCCTCTATCTTTCTCCAGCATGCCCACTGCCTTTGCTGAGGTTTGTGTCACAGGGACTAGGAGGGATGAGCTCCACCGTAGAGACAGCCCTGAAGATACAGCCGTCCGCTCAGTCCGCTCAGTCTGCTCAGTCCGCTCAGTCTGCTCAGTCTGCTCAGTCTGCTCAGTCCTGCTGAGCTCATGCAGTTTCCCATTCCAGCAGTAATATTGTAGAGAGATATCTGTGCTTACCAGAGCCCGTCCGCATAAAGGCGTTGCCTGTGTGATGCAGGCCTCTCTTTCTGCCGGAAACAGCCTCCGCCACACTCCAGTAAATAAGAGTAATGGCCGCACGCCCTCGTAAGGAGTGTGCAGCTACATTCAATTACACCCCTGAGAATCACTGGAGCTGCACTTTTTTTTTTTACATGCGCTTTATCTGCAGAGCACACATTGAAGAACCTGCATCCCGCTAGTGCGAGTGGTACAAAATTTATAGTTTCTGAGAAATAAAAACATATTACTGTTCACACATTCCAGCAGACAGAGGATATATAATACCACAATGAATGCAAGTGAGCCTGGGGCTGTTGGGGGCTCAGCCCGTTAAGGCACTACATATTATTACAATACATCCTACAATACTGCTCCAGCGTGTGGATGGGCCCCACAGTCTGCATTCTGTTAAGGCACTGTTCCAGTGTGTGGATGGGCCCCACAGTCTGCATTCTGTTAAGGCACTGCTCCAGTGTGTGGATGGGCCCCACAGTCTGCATTCTGTTAAGGCACTGTTCCAGTGTGTGGATGGGCCCCACAGTCTGCATTCTGTTAAGGCACTGTTCCAGTGTGTGGATGGGCCCCACAGTCTGCATTCTGTTAAGGCACTGTTCCAGTGTGTGGATGGGCCCCACAGTCTGCATTCTGTTAAGGCACTGTTCCAGTGTGTGGATGGGCCCCACAGTCTGCATTCTGTTAAGGCACTGCTCCAGTGTATGGATGGGTCTCGCAGTCTACATCCTGTTAAGATAATGTGTGTGGATGGACTTCATAATAACCCTGAGCAAACAAACACTACATTTGCTGTCGGGTCATAAGAGCTACATCAAGTTTTAAATGCTTTCCTCTGATGACCCTCCAATTCACTCACCAGTGACCCCTGCTGGCCAATTCCAGGCCTGAGATCCCCCTCAGAGCAAGCCAAGGGCAACAGCAGCAAAGAAAAACCTCCTGACAAACAGGAAGAAACCTGGAGAAGAACCCGGCTCAGAGGGGATTTGAATTTAACAACTTGTGGCACTTGTTATTTTATGATTTCATGCCTGTGCCAGCCCAGCTTGTGGACCGGGGTGTGAGAAGAGGGAGCAGCTGGCATCACAGGTCTGGAGGGGAGTTTGTGCTCGTCTGCGCAGTCCCGAGCTGATACCACAGTCTGCAATATAACCGGTAATTCTAAATTAGAAGGTCAACGGAGGACAGCATTTAAAACTTGGTGAGCTCTTGAGACCTGTCAGCAAACGTAGTCTCTGTTTGCTCAGGGTTATTATGCTTATTTTTCTGTCTCTTGACGAGACTCTGTCTCTTACAAACAGATCTCTAAACAGGATTCAAGGAGTAGTTAAAGGGTAATTATGAAAATGTGTCTTTCTGACAAACTGTCTGTCTAGGCTATTTAATGTGTGGTCAGTGGCAAACTTGACTCTTGAATTGTAATAAGTTTGGATGATGGGCACAAATCAGATATGTAAAAAAAAAAAAGGTCTCGCTGAGTGAGATCTGTGATCTGTAAAATCCACATTCATTTCAATTAGTCACACCCAATTAAACAGTTCAACACATGTTAAGTTTTTGTATGCCCTGTATGTTTGTTTTGAAAAGAACAGATTGATTGAACTGATAGCCAGGGAAGATCACTGTCTTCATTTCTAAGTTTAAAGTGGGTCTGTGTCCCGCGATTCCTCTCACAAAGCTTTTGTAACATAACTTATAGTGTATATGTGTATGGGATGAAGGGACTTTTTCATGGAAGTAAAATGCTTTGAAATAAGTGAGTTTCAAACTTTGCATGTCAGTATTTGTCTTCATGTGGTTGATTCTCACCATTTTCCTCTGGGTCTCTGTATGAGTGGACAAATTCAATTATGTTTCAGAGACTACTAGCAGCGCTACCAGATACACTTTTCCCCAAGTAGAAAGGTGACTATCACTTCATTAAATCTCGCTGCAGCAGACAGACCTGTATGAAAGCTACAGCTTCCCTCTGAATTCATATGAGTATTATTCTGTTTCTGGTGAAGTCATTTTTAACTCATTTTCAAAAGACATTCATATGCATCAAAACAATAACGTTACATAATCCAAGATTTGAAAATCGCTTTATATTTTGAAAATTTTTTTTTTTAGTCAATGAAGGTGCAATTTGATTTGTTCTATGGTCCTTTGTGCTGAAGATAAATTTTCTTCACAGAAAGGCCGTCACAGTGGCATTCAGTCATAAGGAAATCTCCTCCGCACTTGAGGCAGAGACATCTATAGGAGTACTGTAAAAAAATGCAGTACGATATTGCTCATAATATTCACAAGGTCATTGCGATAAAGCAGTAGTGTTCACACTTGTGTATGCTGGCTTTTGTTTGCACCAATCCTCTTGATCAATTAAGCTAGTCAAACACATTTGGATTATTTGACATTTCTGCCATCACTTTTTCTTATTAAAAAAAGGAAAAAAAAACATATTTCAATACAACACAGACATGGCATGTTGCCTCACACTTTCAAAATTCTTCATTTTTCAGTCTAACAGGTTATTTTGTTTCAGTTGCCAGGTGTTCTCACTTTCACCAATTAAGGCATCACTGGTACACCTGTCAGCATATAATTTAATTGATTATATTGGGCTCTCTTTACAAGTTGTCACACTATACAGCAGAACAACATGATCAGATCATCACTCCGATTAATCAGAAGTCCTAAGGAGTGGATATAGGAAATGTATTCTTCATGGCATGTTTCTGACATGCTGAGGCTTAAGATGGTAAATCAAATCCGTTTTTTGGACTGGCAGTGTTCAAATCCAGCTCTGACTGGGATGAAAATAAGGGGCCTGACGCTGGACCCTGGACAGAAGCTGCGTACCTCTGCCATAAAGACACTTTCCACATTTACAACAGGAGTCTGTGAAACACTGGCTTTTGAAAATGACTTAAGTGGCGAGGGGGTGAATATTGCCTTTTTCAGATTTACGAATGAAATAAAACATTCTGGTGTTAAAGTCAGGAAGCAGGATCCTGACTCAAACCAATTACCATACAAAGTTCCAGAGTGGATACAGTCCCGGAGAAACACTGCCTGATAATAAATGATCCTGCGGTGCCAGTATTGATGTTCGCTCTGTAAAAGCACAAAGGAGGCCATATTTTATGTGGAAATTATGTGGAGTTTCACAGCAGGCAGAAAAATTGTCGTTCTGTTCTACAGAAGTTTTGTTCAGAGTGAGATGACTTTAAGTAAGGTTCGCTCCCACCGCAATCCCCCTCCCTCCCCCAACGATAGTTGCACATAACCTGAACACACACTACCAGTCCCTGTTAAAATGTGCATGTGTGTGTGTGTGCACCCATGTATGTGTGTGTGCATGCATACGTGTGTGTGAGTTTGTGTATATGTGTGAGTGAGCAAGTGTGTGTGTGTGAGTGAGTGTGTGAGTGAATGAGTGTGTGTGTGCACCCATGTATGTGTGTGTGCATGTGTCCATGCATATGTGTGTGTGAGTTTGTGTATATGTGTGAGTGAGCAAGTGTGTGTGTGTGTGTGAGTGAGTGAGTGAGTGAGTGAGTGAGTCAGTGAGTCAGTGATTGTGTGTGTGTGTGAGTGAGTGTGTGTATGTGTGTGTGTGTGTGTGTGTGTGTGTGAGTGACTGAGTGTGTGTGTGCATATGTATTTGCTGTATGTTTGTGGTCTGGTATCAGACTGTCAGTCAAATACAAAAGTGCCCCACATTTCTCACACACACACAATTTTTGAATTATTCCATTTCATCCAGCAAATCAAATTCATATTACTCAATAAATATCAAACGTCTTTTTCTAAAGCAACTGACTTCAAATACAAAAAAAGAAAACAGATTTTTTTGTGGTGCACAGGTGAAGGTTTTGGCCTTGATCACTAACTTCAATAAATATTCAATAAGACTTCAATCTGAATTCATAAACCACTGTTCTGCAATCATCTTTTCATTGGGTTTTTATTGAACAGCAGCAGAGCTTTCCCTAAAGTTAAGCACAAATATTGATTCAATTTAGAAGTTACTGTTAAGTTATTCATAGTGAAATGGTTGCTGGCTGGCTTGGCTGCCTCTGGGATTCCAGTAGTAAATTTCTTGAGGGATAATTCATGTTTACCGGCTATATTGAGCCCACTGGGTGACCCAAAGCAAACAGCAATATCAATTATTCAGTAAATCCCACAACCAATACCAAAACACAAGTGTTAGCTCAAATCTGCATTTTTCAAGCTAGCCAGCTAGCTAGTATATTTGAGCAGTAAGCAGCATAGCTATCTTATATTAGCTATGAAGTCAAGATACAGAAGCTGTTTTGCTGACTAAAGTAGGCAGAGCAGTAATACAAATTGCATGTCCGAGAGAGGCACAAGGATCTGTTGAAGTGTGAGGTTGCTCAGCAGTTAATGACATAATTAAATAATTAATGACATAATTAGAAAATTAAACAGCTAACTCAATTAACACAGTTAACTCCTCTCTAGTGTATACTGTGGCTTTACAGGACCAAGCAGGAGTTTTGCTGAAGTAGAGTATAATAATAATTATCTGTCCATCCTACATCTATGTGCCAGAGGGCAGAGCTTTCTTTGGGGTGATGGTAAATAAGACTTTGTTTGGGGTGATGGTAAATAAGACTTTGTTTGGGGTGATGGTAAATAAGACTTTGTTTGGGGTGATGGTAAATAAGACTTTCTTCGGGGCGATGGTAGAAATGACTGGCTGCATATGTGATGAAGATGAATCGGGTGGAGCTTTGTATTGGACTGAGATTATTTTTACAAAAGTATATCTGTCTGAGCAGGTATAGGTAACAGGAGTATCTGAGATGTACCTTAATAGTGAGAGAATACATAATAACATGGACCGGCCATTTAGGCTCATATAGGATACATGACTCTAGATCAGGGAGTAGCCAGCGCTGATCCTGTATCGACACAGGGTATGGCTGTTTTAACGACCCATCGGAGGGGAGTTCAGTCTGTAATCTGTGAGCCTACAGAAAGCAGCACATCAGATAGCTCTCTAGGGCTAGGGCTGGCCATCCGCTGGGCTGCATACAGAGATCCCTTTGAGAAGGAGTCCTTCCCATCCCATAATTATGATGGAGAGATTCTTTCTGGGGGAGTGCCTGGGGCCGCATCGGCTGGGCAGGAGGCCGGCGAAGGCGCGGTGCACCCGCCCGCCCGCTAGCGTGTACAGAGGCAGGTTCAGGCAGGTGTTGAGCACCGCCACAGGCCGGAACAGGATGTAGGCGGCGTGGACGCCTCTCCGCAGGGCGCAGTCCACACTGCACCTTGTGTACACACGAATAATCCTCAGGGCATGGTATGGCGCGAAGCTGGCCACGAAAACTGCCGCAATCGCTACGGTCAGCCTGTAGGCGCGTGTCCGAGAAGGGGTGCGGGGGTACGGCCCCGCAATAAGGGCCCAGGCCACTTGCATGTAACACACCCCGACCACCACTAGGGGGAGCCCATACCCCAGCAACGTCAGCAGCCAGTTGTACAAGTGGATCTTATCTGATTCGCTGCTGGCGAAATCCAGGCACCACCTCTTTCTGTCAGCGCTCACCACAGTGATGGTGAGGAACATGGGGTACACCTCAAGAGCGGAGAGCCCCCAAACCACCACGCAGACCCCCACCCCCCACCCTGTCTCCTGCAGCCAGCCAGCCCTCAGCGGGTGGACCACGGCCACATAGCGGAGCACGCTGACGCAGGTGAGGAAGAGGATGCTGGCGTACAGGTGGAGGTGGAAGGGCACACGCATCAGGTAGCAGAGTGGGGCCTGCAAGGGTGGGGGCTCGGGCTGGGTGTAGTACCAGACCAGGACCGGAAGGCTCAGGGTGTACAGGAGATCCGACAGCGCCAGATTCAGCATGATTACGATGTTGCTCGTCCATGGACGCATTTTTGCTACGTATATGAAGATGGAGGCGAGATTCCCCACAAGGCCTATGATAAAGATGGTCCCATAAGCCGCCGGGAGGTAGTACCTCTGCAGGCTCTCGACTAGCTGACTACAGCTATCATCATATGATTGGTTACAGGCCATTTCGGTCCACCTGTGGAACAAAGGGGAAAAATGACATGGATGTAGATAGTATATGAGGTAGAGACACCCTCAGTTTCAGAAAGTAAATACTTCATATAATCACTCCACACAAAACTAGCTAATTCTGATCTGCACAAATCGCTGGCCAGGCAGGAGAGATAATTAGTGTCAACTGGTTTAGTTTGAGTGGAACAAATACAGTGCTAGATTTTCTGAACCTGGGGTTCCAACCTCTATGTATGAGTTTACTTGATGAAATAATAAAACGCAGCTGAATAACTGCATTTTACACTCCTGCAGATTAATGAGTATTTATTTTTTAAATGTGGGTTTAAATATCAATCTATTAATACTGAAAGAATTTCAAATATTACTTGTCTTTTGAGATCCGTTTTAAATGCTCTTAAATAATATTTGTTTGTGTAGGATCAATATTTTAACATTAAAACAAATATTTACAATACTTTAACTACGCTGAAGAGTTAGTATGCTCAAATAAAATTTAAAATATTGCCCCAGGTAATTTGTGTAAACAGTGCAGAGGATATAATCATGTATGTAATCAATGTAATTTAAGATTTGACTTAATTTTGACTTTGATTTCCTCAGGGATAG
>JAFBMS010001346.1:0-42818 GCA_019788955.1 Albula glossodonta | reverse complement strand
AGCAAAGGCCAGCCACAGCAAGAAGTAGACTCCCTCCCCCCAGTCTTGCTTATTCCTGCATTTGCAGAAGGCAGCCTGGAGGGAATGGAGGTACAAATGGAACTTTGAGAAACTACTCAAGGAAACTTTGGCCATAGGTCCAACAGGGCTTTGGCATAGTTAAGCAAAAAAAAAAAAATCTCACATTGTGGTACAAGAATTGATTGACTTATAATGCGCCAACAGGAAATAAGGAGTATGGCATATTCCTACAGAGTTTTTTCTAGATCCATAGAAGATATTCTATAGGGAACTTTATGAGGTTTATTGCTGGCCCCTAATCCTGACCTAGGGAAGACAGCATATGTGTTGTGGCAGGACACATATCTCTTCACCCCTGCAGGCATTTGTGAATAGGACCATTTCAAGGTGAAGGAAATGAGAACTCAGAGCTCAACTGAGAGGAAATCCTTCAAACACTAATATATATTTGGGTATAGAAATGAGAAGAATCGTTGTCAAAGAGGTACGGATCCCATGTGACCCTACCTGGGCTGCCGTCCTACAAGCAACTGGTCTGGGTGTGTGGCTTCGCCTCAAGCAGTAGTTTTCCAGGGAGTGGATGATTTGCTGGTAAAATACTGAAGAGTAAATAGATATGAATAGATTTAGGGATAGTTTTTTAAGACATACTGCATACAATCCCCATAATCTACTCTGACCTCTTGACCCTTAAATTGATTTCATCCCACCCACCTAGATTTCAGGACATTTTCTGGGCCTCTAAAGCAACCTTAATATTCTCTCTGTCCTGTCAGAGATAAACATTTGGATTGTATTTTTTTTATTGCAGTTTAATTTATTACATTTGTTATTACATTTGTAATAAATTAAAGTTTTATTAAATTATTCTGTTTGTGTTTGAAAAAAGCTTCAAAATGCATGTAGTTCAAGATTGCATCATAATTTTTATTATGTTTCATGCAGTTAATTTATTTTTGGATTAGATATGCTAGACTTCCAGGATGAAAACACAGATTGCAGTGGAAGAATACATTATATTATATATATGTATCTATTGTGAAAACTAATACATAGCACAGAAATAAACCAGGACAGACAGAGCATAAACCTGAAAATAACAATAAGTTCACAGCAACTAGCACATGGTTGGCATGCTTCTTGGAGTATATTAAAATGCATTGATTTCATAAATGGGATCGCTTTGGAGTACAAATCAGCTTTACCAGGCACATATTAGATATTAATAATGGTTTATGCATCTGGTTTCAGCCAGTATTTTGAAAGGCATGGTGATTTTTCTATTCTTAATCATAATTGTATTAACTCGCAATGTAACTCATCTCAGCATTAGAGGAGCCTGATATAGAACTGGAAAAGCAAATAGTGAAATTTTGAATGTCACACCCTAGCTATGGATAGCGCTTGCATAGCCCTAAATCAGAGGATGGCATTAATGTTGCTTTTAGGCTGAGAGTCTCTGGTGGTTACAGTATTAAAAAAAACCTTTCGCAGTGTGGTTGTATCTGGGTCATTATACAGAGATAACCCTCCGGTTTACAGTTCCGTGATCCCAGGGGCGCTGGACTCCTTCTCGCGGCCGAGGAACCTGGAGAGGTGTGCAGAGCGCATTAGCGGCTACGGCAGAGGTGTTGGTAGTGAACACGCAATATTCTACACACGCCAGCACGGGGGAGCCCGCCCCAAGGTCATGAGTCTGCTGGAAACGTTCCCTAGGATGTTTTGTGTTCTTTTCACAGGCTGCTGAGTGTTTAAATGGCCTCTGTAAAATAAACTGTAATGTGAATGTAAAATTCCACCATGAAGCCCTCCTGCTGTAAGACTAGCAAGGTCTCCTAATACAGTAACCCCCTTCAACCCACATTTAGGACTAAATTGCTTTAATCATATCATAAATGGTATCGATTTTGAGTCAGATGTAATGCTTTGAGAGTATTTTGCATATTATACGTGATTAAAAAAAACTTCAGTGAGGCCCTGTAAAAAGGCTTAAAAACGACTGAGTAAAATAGGCTTGGTAAAAACCATAATTTATTTTAAAACCACACAAGCAGGCATTTGTGGCTCACCTTCTCCCCCCCTCCTCTTGCTCAAGTGAAACGGCCACTTTCATAGGCAGAGCCACAAACACCCGGTTTCAATTAACAATCATGCCATTGGCCATGGTTAATTGATACCAATTATCACAATCTAAGCAATTAACAATGCTTCCAACAGTTTGGGAAGGGCCACTCCTTCACAGGCCCAGATGGCAGACACATTGTGGTTGTAGGTCCCTCAATGTTGTGGGTCACGGTTAGCACATCGTGAACGCTGTTTTTATTTGTTATGACAGATAGCAGGATTCTCACATTGTGGCCCACAGCTTCTCACAGCACCATGCAGGACTGAATCTATAAACCTGCGGGTTTTTGTAAAGGGCATTACAGGGCTGTAAATTTTTAAAAAGCATCAGGGTGCAGGATGTTTCAGTTGCCCGTACAAGCGAGACACACGGCAGACACATGGACTGTACCTGCCCTCATTCAACTCACCCCTCCCTCATTGAGGAGAACACTTGATGTAATGCCTTACTGACTCTGCAATAATCGACCTGGCCAGTCAGTGGGGTTAGGATGGAGAGAAAAGGTTTTCATTCAGGACACACGCACCAGCATTTGGGCTTGGATATTTAACTTCAGGACGTGCCCACCACAGAGTCGTTTACACAAATCATGGGAAGGCTTTAGCAGTGACTTGAGAATGAACATGCTACATGATATATTAAACAAAAAAATGCACTGGAAAAAAGATTCTGAATACCTAGCTAGAAACATAACATCTCAGCAGCTGTTTGGAAGCCACTTAGCTTGCTCTCTTTTCGACCTTTCCAAGAAAGTTGAGTCCTTAACATTTTGCCAACTGCAAGCATTTGGAGTAATCTACATCTAGCTAATCTCATCAAATAGTTGCTCCAAATAAATCCCAGGTACATCTGTGCTTGAATTTACTTTCAAATAGAAAGAAAATTGATTTGACAAAACCAGGTCACACCATGAAATTCATTGAAGAGCATGCATTCTGGTTATCCTAGGAATAAACACAAAGGCTACTTAATAATTAATTTAGCTACCAAGTGAGACAAACTGGATCATTTTCTCACCGTTACCAGTGTACAAAGCACAGACATTCAAAACCCTGCATAATGTTTCATTCGTAAAGTCCAGTTTATTAAATATCCTGTTTCATTCTAGACATTAAGGAATGAATTCATCTAAAGGAGGAACAGCAAGGGCTGGAAATGCACTTCACTCGGTTCCTAATGATTGAGATAGCTCTCAAGATTTTTTGCTTCATCTTCAATGCAGAGAGGTAGTATTCATTGAAGTGCAAGGACATCAGATGATGGACTCTGACTCAGTCTAGATGTGCTGTTTGTAGGGAAATCATCTCTATGCTTTATTGACAACAGAATGGAAATATATTTTTATACTGGAATGTGTCATTTTAATATGCATGCACATACTGACTTAGAACCCACCTTAAAACTCTGAGGTCATTCAGCATAGCAAAAATGATGGTCTCCAGTCATGTGATGAAATCGCTACACAGTGGCTGGAGGGTGGGGGTGAGCTGGGGATAAAGAGACCTCTGCCGGCTCCTCAAGGTTAGTATGGTCAATAAAATGCTCTACTGAGCCGTTACTAAGTAAGGCCGCATCCCCAAAATGCTGTTTGTCTCCCAATCCCCGCCCACCACGAAGAAGAAGGCAGGAAAAAAGGTATGCCACAAACTAAAATTCCCTTGAATACTCACTTTGTGGTGTGTGTGTTCAACCAGTGAAATATCTTTGAGCAAATACCGCAACAGTTTTAGCACACACTTTTGTTTTGCCTGTTTAGCAAAAACAAGAATTTCAGCTTAAAACTGTTGGTTAAAGCTTCTTTATGGCTTCTGGTGACATTTAACTGGTTATGCAAAATTGTGCAAAATTGTCTAGCTGCAGTACATAGTGTACCCAGTTTCTTCATAACACACAGGGCAATTATGTCTGTGTACCCCTTATAAACTTAGGGGATATATGAACTTAGTAAATGTTTCTGTGCAGGACTCCTTGTTCTTAACATACAGCATTGCTGTCAAATACCACATTGTTTTTTGCCTTCCAGAAGTGTTTTAATGGCCATATGTTTCAATTTCTGTTGTACTGTGTTCTTGTTTATGAATATTAAATTCAGAAATTAGGTTTTTGTGGAAAGGGGTTTGATTCATGAATGGATTCATTGACTCCATTGGCTGGATTGCTTCTGTGTTCTGAGCTGTGAAATCCCTTTTAGGCTCAAAAGGAATGACTCTCGTGGTCACTCTCTGTGTGCACAGTGCTCTCATTCCCTCCCCTTCAAGTTGGATGCACTCCTCATTTTTGTCATTTCAAGGCATTTCAGCCCCCTGTTTTTAGATCACTCTCTGACATTTTATTCACAAGCCTTTCCGTTACAAACGCCCCTTTCTTCCCGTGACAACCCCTCGCTGTCGCGGGTCCCCAAACCGTTTGTCTGAAATGTGCATTTCGGGTTCAACGGTGCCCCAGCTGAAACAAGACGAGGAGAATCCGGCAGCCCCTCTCCTTGCGATGACTGCGCGGGCCCCTGGTATGACAATGCTGTCCCCGGGTCATGAATGGTCTCTTTCAGAGGGGGTGCAGCAGGCAGTTCTCATTGTGCATGAGGCGCGTACATCCTCCCCCCCTCTTTCTTCCCAGTGCTCCACTGCCCCTGACGCCCCCACTGTCACCAGCTGGTCACCACGGCAACAATGTGTCCTGTCATTGCCCCTCCCAGCCAATGACACAATCAGCCCTCGCCTGACTGGCATGTGCCGAGGCGATCCCGGGCCTGCGCCACCACCACAATCCTGGCTCCTTCTTCTTTCGAATTCCTGGTTGACTTTAACAAAATGAAAGGGGGTACCTCCAATTGCAATGGATCTCTTCTCTGACATACTGTATCTAAGTCAAATCTTTGCTTTACTTGACGTGTATGCTGTATGGTCATTCTCTGACATATGAACTTGTTAAGAGGATAAGCAGGGAGGAGTAGGGCAGCAAGTGAATGGGCTTATCCAGCCTGAAGCCCAGGCTTATGCTAAGCCCTCTTAGCGATGAAGTAACGTGTGGAAAAGTGATGGAGATATTTCCAGAGTGCTTGTTCATGAAGAATTTGCATACGGTCAACCCAGGTAACCTAGTTTCTCCCACAAGTCTCAGGAATGCATGGGTTAGCAGGTTAGCAGGTTAGGGTTGTCTCTCTCATTAAATATCTCTCAATATCTATCTGGGTTTTGAGTCAAGGACCGTTTCCCTTTCTCTTCCCTCTAACAAAATAGGTTGCCAGAATGATTGATGGCTTTTACTTTTCCTGTATAAGAAGATTACTGACCATGGTGAACTAATGGAATTACGTGTTATAATATAATTGATTAATTCTATTTCTGTGTCATTTGTGTTATTCCATTTTTGTCCATAGACGGAATTCTAAATGGGGATCAATGTTTAGGTGTAATTTTTTTCTTTTACACTAGTCCTTCGTCTTTGATTAATTTTGCGCTTGTAATCACATTGTGACTTCCGGGTCTGGAAGTTGGTAAGAGAGTTTTATGGGAGTTGTGTGTTTTAGATTACAGATAGCTCCACTCTTTAGAGTTTTATTGTGCCAGACCCTGTTTACTTTTGGAAAGTTATGGCACTTGTATAAAGAGGTTCATAAGCAGTCTGCTTGTGTCCTTTGGGTGGAGTAGAGAAACTCAACGGATGCTGAATTTTTCTCAGTACCCATAAAATAAGACCATGGTGTGTTTGATATTTGGCCTGTCCTTCATAGGGCCTTTAGAAATCGGTCTTATCCCTTTAATTCTGTCAATTTTTCTATGTCCTTGTTCAGTTGTAGAGCACATGACTTTACTGGCATAGCTGTCTCTGTCTGTCCACATTTATGCCCAATTTCACATATTCCTACTTCTTGTCTCTGGCAAAAATATCTTTGGTGTTTAGTCTGTCTGTCCATCTGTCTGTCAGCGTCACTCAGCCATATTGCTTGGCTTGCTCTGAAAAGTTCCAGTGCTGTTTGGAGAGGGGATTAAAATAAGAGGTGGGGAAAGTGGCTTATTTAATGATGGCAAGTTCTAGCCATTGCCAGTTACCTTGGCCAAGGCACCTCCTTTATAACAAGACATGCTACCGCAAAGCCTGTTGTCATTCTAGGGTGTTTTGTTATTTCCTTAAGGTGATTCTGTTTCCGCCTGCTGTCATCTGCACCTCCACAGTGGAAGCCATCACACTGCAGTTACCTTGCTCTGGGAGAACAAGACTGTATTGTGCCTCACAGATCAAACATTTTAGGACATTTTTGGAGCTCAGAATGGCTTGGCATGTGCCTGTGATAATGCCTCTTTGTGATCTCAGGCATAAACCATGGAATATTCCGGTTGGAGCTGGTTACCAAGCAACTTGTAAATGTAGCAAGAGATTCCAAGTTTGACATGTCCCATTTGCATGTGGTTAAAATGGCGGGTGTTTTATTTAAAGCACCTGAGAGCCGCCTATCCATGCCAAAAAACCTTCAACGATGGAAACATGTCAGGTCCTATTCAAAGTTTAGACCATACAGGATAACGAGAGTGTGTTTGTAATAGTGAGCAGGACAAACGATGAAATTTTGGGAAGAGCAAGCCCCTCGGGAATGGAGCCAAGAGCGCTCCCCTCTGGGAAGTTGAAAGAGGATCGCTGTCTGAAACCATTCTCAAGGTGAGTAATGTCAAAGGCTGTGGAAAACTGTTGGAGAGAAAAGGCTGGTTTCCACAGCTCTGTGCCAGTGTTGGGGAGGTTAGGCAACAAGAGAAATCCCTCAGTGAGTGCTAGCACACCTGGCTGTGCAACATGTCGGGCCTATCATGTGCACCCAGCAGAGGAGAAACTGCGTCATTGTGGCGAAGATAGTTCATTAATTATTGTGGTATTCTGGATTACTGTCCCAGCTACCTTGTTATGGATGGAGTTTCCAATGTTCTAGTAGCCCCTTGTCGGCATCCATTTTGGCTCTGCCTCACTCGCCTTGCACAATGATGGATCTCTGACATTGTCTTGCCAGAAATCTGAACAAATGTCAGGAAATGAACCCACGCTGTGTAATGTCCAATAGATCAGCAAATATTCAGATTGAATTTGTGCCTTGTTGCAGCTGTAACATATGGGGAGTGCAAGATTCCTCACAGTGTTTTGACCCATACAGCTGGGTCCTGTTGAACAGAGGTGGGAGTGGAAATGACGTACTTTCAATTGCCCACTCTGATGAGGTAAGCAATCAGCTTGGGGCAACGAGAGAAAAATGTCAGTGTCCGAGGGCAGAGGCAAGCCTTCCTTCTATGCATTCGTCCCTCTTCCCTCCTTCCTCCCTTCTTCTCATGGTCGGTCCTCAATGCCTTCTTTATGTCTGCATCTTTTCAGACGAGACATCGTTGCACGAAATGACAGACAATGTGGGCCAAGATCCTGTCTTTGCCTGCATTTGCCCCAGAGTTGGGTGGGAGCTTGCTGCTCTGGAAGGAATGCCCATGTCTTTTTAAAAATATTAACCCCCCCCCCACCCCCACAAAGTGACACATTGTGGGCATAGAGGCCGCTGGGTATCAATATAAATTTAAGGAACTAGATAGTTTATTTGTTACTAGCAAAAGGTGAATGGCTTAGTTTGCACATCTGAGTATCAAGACTAGCTGCACTTGGCTCAGGGGAAACAGGTTAGCAGTTAGCATCATGTGATGGACAAAGGCCCTTTTTGTTTTTTTGTATTGATTGCAAACAATATGGTCACTACCAATTGAGAACTTGCCATACGCTCCCACTGTAATGAAAAAGTTCTCTGATGTAAGGGGAAATTGAAATAATGCCTGAAGAGAAAAATAGGTTTCCTTTTTTAAGTTTCAGAACCTGGAACAGTCAAACAATAGTTTAACTGTTGGAAACTTGCCCAGGTTGTCGCAAGGAGAGCTAATGCATCAAAAAGAAAAAAAAAAAAACATACACAACAGCAGTTCATTCTGGTTCACCAAACACTTTCCTCCTAGCTAATCAAATCAGCACGATTCAGCCAGTTAGGGCAAGTTTAAGTATTAATGGTTTCCAAAAACAGTGGACCCTTTCAGCTCGCAAAGTCCAGTGTTCCTCTTAGATGGGTCAGTTCCACAAATTGCAGTCAAGCGCAGGTGCTGGACGCAAGCTGAGGGTGACACGTTCCTTTATTTGGCCGCCTGCTTAAAGTCCCACTAATGAACATCCAGTTAAGTCTGCATGAGCTGGCACTCAGGGTTCTGAGGTGTTAGAGGAGGCCAGTGAATGAGTGTCATTGTAGAAGCGTTTGAAACCCCCTATGTGACATTTCTGTGGGCCTGTTGTTGCAGCATGCACTCCTCCAAACCAAGGGAGGGTACGTAAGGAAGTGTTGGCTGAATGTATTTCTGTAATGATCATGTAATGGCAGCATTGCGTGATCACTCAGTGAATAAACAAGGGGCCCATATTGACTGAAGCAACGTAGGTGCAGTTTGCCTACATTTTGCACTGCACTTACATTGCACTCAATGCAATATTTGCCGGTCCAACTATTCAACATCAGCTGTTCTTACATCTGCTGCATACAAATTCAGATATAAGAAGTAAAGTTAGTAAAGAACAAAGAGCTGTCATTATCTTGATATTTGTTATTAAATGTGTAACAACTCATGGCCTGATTTGTGGTGCCCAGACTCAATACAGTACCATAAAACAAGTATTTTCAGACATCCTCAAAGAAATGAGGAATAGATATACTGTCCTGGCTACAGACAAAACATTTTATTTCCACAAAGTTATTGATGTAGATATGCACCATATTTTTAAAAGCCGGTGATCAAATACATTCTTGGTCCTGGTAAGCATTGGCCATATGGTGTAGGTTTGCGGCCCTTTGCTGCTCAGGTCCTGTGGAGGTCTTCAGCTGTTAATAGTCTTATTTCCATTCGTTTTTCGAGTTTGAAGCTTGTTGTAACTCTGGGCTCTTAAAGGGATAAGTCCAAATCTTCTGTAATCTGCCAGCACTGCCTTGACTGGGCCATGCATGCTGTTCTGCACAGCATATTGCTCAATCCCAGATTCAAGCATGGTATGGTTTCATTTCTTAACGTTTCGTAACAGGTTTCAGTGTGATGTGGTTTCACCATGTTTATTATGTTAGGGAGTGGACCCAAGGACCATAGGCAAAGCCAGAAGCTTTGAACAGCCACAATTGTGGTGACCCACACATACTTCAGTCCTGAACATGGCTCGCTCCTTAACTGGACATAATGATCAATCAATCAATCAATCAATCAATCAATCAATAAGTGAATCAGTTTTAATTTTTGTATTGGGACATTGATAACCTGAGTCAGAAAAATCCCAAGTTGAGCCAGATTTATACAGTATTTGAGGTGCACAAAGAAGGTGATGTGGAGTGTACAGTGATGATGCTTTAAAGTTCATGATGAAGCACACATTTGTACATATTTACAATGGTGTTGTGAGGCCAGTAATGATGTAATTGAGCTCATGGTGAGGACATTCAGAGCCAGGTGATGATCAAATCTTCAGGGTTTTCATAGTGTTATTAGAACTGATATGTTGGTTGACAGGTTGAGATATGGCTCTCAAGCATGTGGGGCTCTCACATACCAAAATGTTCAGTGTTCATTTAACTTTAACAGCTTAAATTTACATGACTCAAAGGAGGATCAAATGTACTCTGTCAGAGTAAAATATACTCTATCAGAGTTGATTTAACAATGAATATTTTACTGTACATATGAGGACCTCGAACACATGCAGCATTTTACTGTACGTATGAGGGCCTCATAGACACTGAGTATTTTACTGTATATATGAGGGCCTCAGGTATTCATGGTTCTGAAATGTGGGCTTCACTAGTGAGCGGCCTCAAACACATGGGACTCTCATACTTGGCCATCGTTTGGGGCTCCGATGTGCAGCCCCGGTGAGAAAGCCTTGTGCAGCAGTCCTGTGGGGAGGAAATGAAATGTGAGCTGAAGGTGCTGAAAGGAGGATGAGACTAATCACTTTCAGCACAGTGCAGCTGCCAGACGATCTGCTGGTTCACGACCTTTATTAAAGCTGAGCATGGCCTTTGATGTCTTCATTTACCAACTGTCAGAATGAAATGTAAAAATTTGCTGAACTATAATGTTAAGAATTGGCTGAATTTAAGTTCTGTGTGGGTGCGCGTGTGTGTGCCCTTTCCACACAGCCCTCTGAAAGACTCACACAAACTGCGCTGAAAGAACAGGTCCCTTGGCCCTGGATAATATAAATAGCTTCCCTGAATCAAAAGAGTGATGTCATTAGCATATGCTCATTATTCATCTGGCTACACATGCCCTTTCAGTAGCCTGGAGCCTTTAGTTGAAAACCCCTGAACTTATACAGTCACAGACAAAAGGATTGGCCTCCTTCATTTAAACGTTTTCAGTTTAGTTACCTTTGATCCAACCTGAAACATATTTTCAAAGATTGCACGTTAGTGTAGACATCCCATTTTTAGTCTTTTCTAAGTCATACATAACAGGCTTCAGTAACATTCTCAAAAATAAAGTTATGATTGATAAATCCCACTAGCCCACAGTCATGCATGCAAGCCCTCATAGAAAGATTTAGAAACACTGACACACACACACACCACATAAACACTGAGCATGTACAATGTGAATAACATGTCTTCCATTTTCCGGCTAAGCCAGGACTCTAGATAGCTTTTTGTGTCTGTGTTGAACTTTGTGGTTTGTGGTGATAGTTTGTACCAGCCTTTTTAAATGGCTCATCGTGATTGATAGTTCTACCCCATTAATCTCTCTCACTCTCTCTGTAAATGTTCCCCTTTATTCCTCCTCATAGTAAATGAAGGCTTCATGCAAAGCACAACAGGGATGAAGTTCACTCCTGTTTATGTACTGTGTTTCATTGTCCACTTTAATGCTGTTTAAACAGTGTACAGGCAGATTATTCATAGGGCTTTCAATAGACGGTGACACAAGAGGCTTTGTTTGTGGAGATGTGGAGATTGTGTCAGGCATGTCACGTATTGTCGTTTCAAAAAGGGTTCCATGTGAACTAGGGTGGCTGGCATGTTGGCCAATGCTGTGAAGGTCTCTCTGGGTCTTATGCAGGCTACGGATGGATTCTATGTTCACAGGAGAAACATCTTCAAGTGAATTATGCAAAAGCTTTAATTTTCCCATAACTGTTATATGGCATCTATATTATATGTACAACAGAGAGATACTCTAAAGACAGCTGTACTCCACTGTACAAGCTGCAGAAAGCCTGTGTTTGGGTCTCTGCTTGTAATTGTGTGTGTGAATAAAGTTTGAGCCTCTGACCCCAATCTCTTAAGCAGTCCAAGTCTTCAGTCAGATAATGTCCCCCCTCCCAAAGGTCTCAAAGATTATGCCATTAAAAACACTTTATCTTCAATCCTTGAACCCATGTACCTCTCCTAAACCTGCAGAAAACCTGACATTTGCGTTAGTTGATCGTTTGGAGGTCCTTTTTGGAGAGGAAATCTGATGGCAACAAGGTGTGAATAAAAGTTGCAGTTATAATTAAGGCTGGAACAGACAAGATTCTATGTCTCAAAATGCCTACTTCAAACCCTAGGGCTTATACCACCCCTTCCCTTTGTTCAACTTCCTCTTTACCCCTCTGTTTTTTCCCCCTCTTCTTTTTTGTGGGACAAAACGACAGTCGGTCGATGTGGCCCTCCTCCTCCGTGCTCGCTTGTTAAGGAGATTACCTCATCTTAACGGGAGGATACAGTATCCGACCCCCTGGCCTTTCCACCCAGCCCTGAGCACAATACCAGGATTTCTGCACATTAAAGCCAGGGGAAGTCGTGCTCACAATGGTGTCTCTATAGCAGTTGGCTGGCGTCAGAGGCCCCCGGGCCAGAGCGAGGCTTGCGGGGTTGCCAGGTGAGGGGAGGGCCAGCGTTGGCCGTGGCCTTGGGAAAATGTCAATGCTGAATGTTCCGCCCGGAGCAGGACCCTGGGCTGGTGTAGTCAAGCTCCGCCTTCCCAGATTTGCACACTCTTAGAGGTGGGCTGTAGTGCTTGGCAAACCCAAACACCAACAAGCCTTTTTTTGTTCCGGCTTTTTCTCTCTACTTGTTTTTTTATATCCGTGTAAGGACCACTTAACATGCCATCCAGGCTAGAAGTCTACCTAACATACTCCAATGAATAGAACATTTCTCTTAATTCTAACAGAGTAAAGAAAGATTTAACAAGCAAACAATACGATACAATGCTTCAGGGTGTAGTAACATATATACAGCTTAAAATGAGAGTTACCAACTGAGGACTGAATACAGAAGAAGTGAAGATAAACTAGACTGATTGCTCTCTGTTGCATAGAGCCTCTGTATTCAGAACAGACGGATCTGGTGAGACTCCTGGAGAGCATACAGGGGACGCACAGGAAGAGAGGACTGTTCTAGATTTGTATGCAGCTTTATACCCCTGATAGGCCGCTGTACAATGTGGACATTATTATGTACACAGAAAGGAAAAATGTGGCCAAACCAGACGCAGGGGTGTGCCTTTGACATGCCCAAGTGTGCAGTGGAAATGGAAAAAAGGCCCCTCCGTTCCGTGCAGTGAAAATTCCAGATGTGCGAGCCCCTTCTGGACCGAGAGCCGATGCAGATTTAGCCTTGCTCCCGGCCATTCCATTTGAGTCTGACGGCGGGTACGGTTTTCGTGGGCGTCAGAGTCTTAGTGGGGGGTGGGGTTCTCATAGTCCACCGTTGCAGTTTCCGATTCCCACATGGGCTGTTGTGTTCAAGAGTACTGTACTGAATTGTTTCAGCAAATGTTTGGCTTTATACATGGAGAATATGTCAAACATAAGCACTATGACTTGCCTTGAATGAAGGTGCCTGCCAAATAGATAAAGAACGGGTGATGGGATGGGATGGGGATGAGTGGGAATTTTTCACCCCCTGTGACGAAAAATCATGGAATGGTCTTGGTGGACATTAGCCTGTTTTTGTAGGT
Organism: Albula glossodonta; assembly: GCA_019788955.1. NCBI lineage: Eukaryota > Metazoa > Chordata > Actinopteri > Albuliformes > Albulidae > Albula > Albula glossodonta. Next base: position 29,684 of record JAFBMS010001346.1, on the reverse strand, counting down.
TTGCACTTAGCACATTCTGGTTTTGCTTTTATGTTTTGGGCAGAATACTCTGCACTGTCCTTTTCTCATTGCTTTGTTATTCTTAGCCTGGCACAGAAATAGCCTGCACAGATCTTGTGATGTTTCTTTGTGAGGAGAATGTGGCTGGATAAGAGTGTCCCACTTCTGACTACTGCTGTGAGATGCTGGCCTGGCTCTCCCTGCTGTCTGGGGATGCTTATTTTAACTAAGGCTTCCATCCACAGCACATAAAAGATGTCCTCTGTGTCATTCAGCCAAGTGACAAAAGGGGCTGGTTGAGATTGCTGAGGACCTCAGCAGACAGATGAGAAACGCAGGGGGGACTCATGGCAAACACGAGGCTTCTGTTTGAGCTGAGCAGACCCATGGAGACCCGCTCTGGAGCCTGAGGCCGAAGCCTGGGGCCTGGAGCCTGGGGCCTGTGAATCATGCATACTCACCTGTGGACTGGGGTCACTGTGTTTTACATGCACAGTGGGCGGTGTATCTGACCTCTGCTTTCTTTTATGGCCATAATGATGGAGTTATACTGGCAGTTCTGAAACAGCAGGAGAGAGTCCAGGTGAGAGGGTGAGACTGAAGCTTGGAGAAAGACAGGGAAGTATGGAGAGAGTGGGTGACCTCATGTCTCCCTTTAGCTAGTCCTGAGGCTAAGTTCAGCACTAACCCCATTTAACCTTTAACCTATTTTTTTAATTTAAAATGTATGTATTTGTGGATTTAAGAAATGGTCAGAGTGTGCTATCATCAAGCCTCTGATTTTTCTGTTGTTGTTAATGTCATGAAATACAAACTAATTTACCCAGAGAAGAACTGAATACAGCACTGCTGGTTCAGAGTAAACACAGTTGTTTTGCTTTTATTGTGTTTCAGATGATGATGATAATTATTGTTATTATTAATGGTTGCTGTTGTTGTTATGTTGTTATTACACTTGTTATTATCATGTTTCATTTGATGTTATATATTGTATTAAATGTATGACATAAATAAAGCACTGACATTGAAATTGACTGATGCTGGAACGGTGAGAGTGCAGCAGAGAGACTCTGCTGGCTTGGCTGGGCTCTTAGCATTGGCAGCATAGTTCTCAGGTCTGCCTCATACAGTTACTAACTCAGTGTGGAGGTGGGAGAACCCACACCTCCTATGGGCTCATGCCATGTTCCCGAACTGTTCACCATCAAACTGAATAATCAGCTCATATCAGATCCCACATACAGAGCTTAGGCACTATGACATGTCTTTTTAAAACAGCAGCCCTATCATAGTCAGAATTAGACTGATAAAACTTACTGATGATTGTATACTTTGTAATAAAAACTTGGGGGGAAACTATTGTATTGTTTTGTAGTTTTATGAATAGATTTGGGTTTAGGGTCTAAGCCACAGTATTATGGTCCCTTGATTATATGGCAACAGGGCAGTGAAAAGACATGAAAGATTTGACTGTGTTCTCAGGTTATGTGTGAAGTCAGATTAGAAATACAGTCTTGTTAATTTGGATCACTTTGCTCTCTCTCAGCGTGGGGTTTTGGATGGAAGGGGCTCACTCTTTCCTCAAACACTGGCTGGCTAAGAGTGTACTTAGTATTTCTTGCACCTGCATGTAAACAGTGATCAGAGAGGACATTTGATTCAGAGTTTTCATTTCCTGTTTTGAGCCAGATACGAGCATCCACCCAAATGAGGGAAATATTTAAAGCTTCGGTTCTGGCTTTGTGCTGAGGGCAGGGCAGGGTTTCTTTCTCAGCCTCCTTGCATTCAGAGGCCTGAATAGGGCCCTTCGCTTATTCACTGGGGAAGGGCCGGTGACGCAGCGCCCATGTCTGAGTGCCAGGCCGACAGAATAAGCTGAGGTAAGCGGTCTCAGTGAATGCTGTGTGTGGCGCGTAAATCGCTGGCCTGCAGGACACAAGGAGGCAGGAAATTAAAGAGACCAGAGACACACGGTTCATTGAGTCTTGCGGAGAGGGGTTGGGTCGGGGGGGCCAGACCCCAGACCCCTTGCGTCAGACCTGCATCCAAATGCAAGACCCCTGTGGTTTGTTATCGTAACTCAGGCATGCCTGGATTAACAGGAACCACTCGGGAACTTTTTGGGAGGAAGTAAATGGTCGACAAAGGTGATGTCTGTCCCGCCAAAGCAGAGGTGTCTATGCAGTTGATAATGACAATGATAAAGGAGTACTTTCCTGTAACACCACTGCCTCTTACCTAGTGTAAAATGGAGGATCGATTGTGGAATGAACCATTGGACCAACCTGGAGAGGAAATATAGGAAGTCTTTTGAGAGGAGCCCCCCTCTCCACCCCACCCCATCCCATGCTCATTCACACAGTGGAAACTCAGGGGCTGGGGTTTCATATTAATGAAAGTGGGGTAACCTTATACCTGTGCCAACAGGTACTCTAACGACGCATTGAGGGTAACTGAGGAGAGAGAGAGAGACAGAAAGTGAGATAATGGGGCTTTGTGGGGTGCAATGTACCGCTACCCTCCTGTTAACAATGTTGGCCCTGTGTGCTGCTCGCCACCCCTTTCCTTGCCCCATAGCGAAATCTTTCTCTCTGACTGGTTTGTGTAAAGTAGGTTCAAGTGATGGGTCAGGTCGATGTATTACCTGTTCACCTTATAGTGGTGCTACATATAACCGGAGGATATGGTACAAAGGTCACGGAGCAGGCGTTCAGATACGTATCCCTCAAAATTCATGGGTATCAGGGTGAAACCCTGTTCACGGAGCGTAGTAGAAAAGTTCCAAGCTCTCATTCATGCCTGGTTGGCCACCGTAGCCAGTAGCAGTTGTCTTTATTCAGGTCATTATTCTCTACAGGGGCAAGTGGTTTCTCTGTGAGCTCCTGGTCCCCGCAGTCACAATGGATCTACGAGTTTCCACAGTTCCCCACATCAGCATGAAACAGTGAGGCTGTAAAACCTTCTTGGTTCCTGTGTGCATTGCCATAGCAAAGTGTAGAGCTCCCCACAGTGTCCACTTGTATTATGGAGGGATTTCTGTCCTCATGTATTTGATCACTTTTGTTTCCATTTCATTTGGAGGAAAAACTACATATTATGCTGATGAAATCAAAATCTGGGACAGTTTTTTTTCCCAGCTGAGTGGATGGTTTAAGCAGATGCACTTAACTTTCTGGCTCGCACTGACAGACTCGTTCACATCATTGCACATAGTAGTGTGTTGCCATTTGTTGGGTGAATTGGTGGACACTGATAGTGCTCTGTGATCCCGCCCAATGAACCCACTTAGAGTTCCACACATTTGCGACACCCATCAATCCCTAAATTCAGGCCCATAAATAGGCGTTATGCCGGTATCCCCTCTCCATCCCTTTCCCCCCAGACATACCATCAGTTTGTCCTCCACAAAACATCCCTGCACACCGCCCTGACTGCTCATTGACAGCTGTCACTCAGAAACTATCCCTGTACAGCTGTCTGCATTATTATAAAGCATTATGACTGACTGTAATTCCTGAAATAGAACTCCTGTGTGGTGGGGACTCCTTTCATTCTAAGTTACAGGCCTGCTCTGTTTCTCCAGTCACTCTGTCTGTAACGAGGGCATAAAGGGGCACCTAGGGGTTCATTCAAAATGTCAATAATTTTCCTTGTGCAAATCATTCAACATTTACATGTAACCGGAGCTTGAAATCAATGTGAAGTTGAAAGAAGTATGTGAAAAAGGCACCCCTAGGGAAAGCTAATGGTGACTGTACCATACTTAGCCCAAGTAAATGGCAGTCTGAGGCCTTTCAAATTACAGTTAACATTACTGTGTCACAACTTACAGATGCAGGCATGACAATGCCATATATGTATAGTATAGGTATGTGGCTCAAACAAGTGTAGTGATCACTATTGTTCTAGCCAGCAGCTGTCCTTCCTGAAAAGCTGTTAACATGGGTTTGGATTAATCAGAGGATAGAACAAAAATAAACACAACTGTAATCAACCTAAGAGCAGCCCTCACTCTTAGAATAGCTGTCTTCCTTGTTTCCATTCCTGTAGATTGCCTGTCATCTCATTAAGGAAAGTTGACACCGCTGATTTCAACAATGATTAGCTCAAACATGTCTACAGCACTTAGAGAAAGTAATCTGAACTTTGGTGCATTGGTGTGACGATCGTGTGTATCGCAACATCTCGGCCACAGCTCAGTGCATTTACTTGACATTGATAATTAACAAGGGCATACTTTGTGGTCTTTGTCCAATGAAAGACTTCCCATTGGATCAGGAACCTTAGCCAACTTAAAATCGCCCTTTTAAGATGCAATGTTGTGTCTGTGGCTCTAAAACGCTAATGTAGTTAATTTATTCTGCTGGGCTCTCGCTCCTCGATGCTAGTGGGGTCTTTCTCCAGTAGAGAAGGGAGTCTACTGAAATTTCTGTTTGGACAGGAATGGGAGGAGAGGAGGAGACAGTCAGAATCACATTTTGAGATCCAGTCATGTTTTACTGTTACTGAATAATTACAGTGCTCCTTTGAACAAATGATTGAAAAAGCAGCCCTCTTGTCGGAACCTTCACTTCATGTCTTTCAGGGATTCATACTGTTTCAGTGTTTGTTTTGGAAAACAGTTTCTTGGTTCCTGTAATTATAAATTTCCTGCCCAGGTTTACAGTATGTGCCCCATGGCGAAATATTGAATTTTTCAGCCATTATTGCATTTCCCCTGATTTTAATCTTGGAGTGAAGTCAACTGCATCTGTTCCTACTTCTGGTACCTCCCCCCCCCCCCGCACCTCAAAAACCCAAGAAATGACCCCCCCACCCCACTCTCCCCCATTATTCTGGTGTTGCTTGCTCCCATGTGGGAACAAAAATAACAAGGCATTGACTGACTGTTACTGAGATGTCTTTTTATTTATTAAATTTTTTTATTTTGAGGGGGCGGGTAGGAGGACAGTGCATTTTTGGCAGGGTTAGGGGGGATTGGTGGGGGAGCTCAGGACACATGCTTACAGGGGAAGTCCGTTGGTTGATGAGAAGGATCCTTGTCTACTGACTATTAGCATTGAGATATCTGCTTCCATTTGAGAGTGATTGGTTAATCGCTATTTAATGTTCTGTCTGATGTAAGTATATGACAATTATACACCCCATCCCCACACCCTGACACCACGCATGCACTACACATGCATTCTTCTTGTCTGTGAAAATAGACTACTTTATTTTTGCTAAAGAGATTACTGGGTTGTTAAAATCCGGCTCTAAATACCTGATAGTCTATATATGTCAGTTGTGATGTCCATCTCAGTGAGGTAACGAGCATGAGAACACTGTAGAGGAAATGCTTACATCTTTACTGCACTGCGTTAGAGGACAGCTCCTTCCTGTGCGCTCTGACTCTCTACATTTCGCAGTAGTCTCTGGCTGACCGCGTCGTCTTCGCCGATCTGCATTCGTCTGCATTCCTCTCAACCTCTGCAGTCATGAGCAAACCTTGAAATCTGATTGTTTCTAATCATTGTGGCTTTCTTCTCTGCAAAAGCAGAGAGAGGGGTATTTTGTGGAGTGTGCCTGTCTCTGGAGAGGAAGGGTTGTGTACAGTGTAGCCACAGAGTGTGTCCTTTCTGCTTCCTCCTCTCCCCTGTAGTCCTCATTCCCGGTGTCCCGCTGTCTGTCTGATCCACTTCCTGTGTCCTGCTGAGACAACCCTTTGGATTACTTGCTCAGTGTCAAGTGAGCAATCATAAACCTACTACTATAGCCCTGCTAGGACCTCTTGGCTCCTCTGGGCTGCCAGGTTCCCGCACCCCTCAACCCTAATCCATCATCAGCTCATATGGTTGCGCGACAAATGAGAGTTTACATAACAGGGCTGAGGTGGGGGAAGTGAGAAGTGAAAGCCTTATCTGGCATTCTAAAACTGCTCACTTAGAGAGTGTTTGGGCCTGCTTTGGGACATGCTCAGAGACACGTCCCCTGTGCTACAAGTCACTTCTTACTGATCTCTGGTCAGGGCTCAGCTTGCTACATGAAGTGCTTGCACAGAATGTTACTGATCTGGGATCAGCTGAAGTGAGTGAGTTGTTAGGCATCATGCTGTACATAGCCCATCTCATTGCCCTTCTGTAAAAAACTGCCAGTCAAAACAAAAACAAAAGCTGATGCCCAACCCGCAATGGCCCCTGATGCGGGGGGATTCCATTATATTCCCTGCAACCCAGAGAGTGGTTCATTAGTGCATGCCACAATGAAGTTCAGGAAATGGAAAACCATTTGTCGTTAAAGCAGTGAAGACAGACATGCTCCTTTTGGTTCCTGATGTTAGTTCTTTGTATTCTCCAGTGCAATTCTTAGTTATATTTATCCAGAAACTGAAATTTCTGTAGCTGAGCTCTTTTTGCCATGTGATTAAAGCTAGTCTAATGCAATGCATTGTAATAATCAGTTTGAAATTCCTTTGCCTCTTTATAAAATCGGAATCATGGCAAACAGCTGAGCATCATTTTTGTTATGTTGCATTTATGCTGTATAATCTTGTCTGAGCCTTATCATTGCTGGAATCTGTGCTGGAATTTTCCTTGTTTTACCTCACTGTGGTCTACCTAACTGCTGAGCTGTAACTGTCCACTGTCTGGGACAGACATGTCGTGTTTAAAACTTGATGGACGCTGCACATACAGGCAGGAGTGATACCTGGGAGGTCACAGAAAGGCACGAGGCCTTCTTCTCTGTGTTCCGCTGCAGTAACGTGTGAAGGCAGGCAAGAGGCTTGAGCGTTGGAAAACGTGAGAGGGCATGCTGTACAGTAATCACCTGACCTCACCCTTGGGGTCAAGCATCATGGGTAATATCAGTGCTCCATATGTTTGTGATCTGTCCTGTTTTGAAGTCACCAGGAATGCTTCTACAATTTTTTTAAAACATCCTTTCTGAAGTTGTTAACCTGTCAGCGTGCATTATGGGGAGAGCTGCTCATACCTGACATGACAGTTGGGCAGGGAGTTTTAAATTGGTCCAGTAACGAAGAGCAGGACGGGTGGAGAGGCTCGGTAAACCTGGCCCGGGGGCGATCATACTCTCGTAAAACCCTTGTAATCTCTCTATATCTTCACAGTTGGAGGAGAGAATGCAATGAACTTTTCTAACAAACTGAGTAACTCCTCCTGCATTTCACTTCTGACAGCAGCTGCCACACCGAGCAAACCACTGCATAGCAACATCCCAAAACAGCATTACCATCTGCGCTAGCATTGCACGGTGGGTTTGTTTTTAGCCCGCGGTAAAGGCATTGACAATGCAAAGATAGCTAGCTTTACAAAAGACTTTCTTTGTTCTGTGCCATAGGAGCTGCTGTCCCTGAAGGCACAGTTTCCATACAGGTTTGATTAGGTGACAAGTCTCCTTTTTCCGATGAATTGTGGGCGTGTGCTTTTGTGTGGAATGCCTTTGTCGGTCATAGTGACTCTCGTAACTTCCCCCTCCATTTTTCCAACACGTCCGCGAGCTGATGGGGGCCGACTTTGATCGGAACTGCTCTCAGGCATACACGTACACACACAGATGCGGGCTCACATACAAATGTACTCATGCACACATGCACACACACACTTAACCTCCCAGCAAATGTGTGTGGCCATTACTATGGAATAAAATTGGCATCATTATTCTTTTGAGTGTAACTAGCAATTTAGCTGTCAAAAGATTGCATTCCCAAATTACTCTGTAATATTTTCTTTTGAAATTGTGATTATTGTCCTCTTCAATATACTTGCATGATACTACACCTGCTGTTATCTTTATGACAGTGTCTGTCACTGAGCATGTAGTAGTCGCACTGCTGTTATACGAATATATTCAACAGTGATTTTCATTTTTACTGAGTTCACAAATGTTTCTAAATTTGCTTGATGTGTTACAGCCTGCATATGGAAATGGAAATACAATTGCCTTGCCAGGCAAGCTCAAGTATGTTTGGACAGTGTCAGTCTGGGTTCTGTCAATGGAAAAGGGAATAAGTAGCTTATACTGCTTCTACTAGTCAGGAGGCCTGTAAAAAATGTCCCCCCCCATGTTTTAGATATAAGTGACATCTCAGTGATTGAGTGACTTCTGTGTTTGAGGTCTAAGTGAGATATTAATGAGTGAGCAGCCCGCAGTGTTTGAGCCCTACCAGTGTTTTCAGTGACTGAGTGAGTGACCCGAGTGTTTTAACTTTAAGTGAGCTCTTGGTGAATGAGTGGCCCGAGTGTTTGGGCTGTATGTGAGTTGTCGTTGAGTGAAAGGGTGACCTCAGTGTTTTGGTTGTAAGTGAGCTTCCGATGAGTGAGTAGCTTGTGTGTTTCAGCTCTACATGAGCTCATAGTAAGTGAATGACCAGAATGTGTGAATCCTAAACAGTGAAACATTTCAGTGTTAAATCAACTCTACATTTGACCACTACTGGACTGATATCACCTGTGTTAAGAGTTAAATTTATACTGAACATTGTACTCTGTATGTACGTTTTCTGAGTGTGAGATGCGTGCTTTAGCTCAGATTGAGCTCTTGGTGAGTGACTGGTTTTATGTTGATGGTGTTTTAGCTCTGTGCACTCCCTTGGTGAGTTAGTAACCAGTGTGTTTGAGCTTGGTGAGTTAGTAACCAGTGCGTTTGAGCTTGGTGAGTTAGTAACCAGTGCGTTTGAGCTTGGTGAGTTGGTAACAAGTGTGTCTGAGTTTGGTGAGTGAGGAACCAGTGTGTTTGAGCTCTGAGCGGATTCGCATTGCATGCAGAATCTGTGTTTTAGCTCTAAGCGAGCGCTCAGTGAATGAGCAGCTTGTGTGTTTGAATTCTGTGTTAGCTCATCAGTGGGACAGGATGCTGGCCTACTTTCTCCCTCCATGCCAGCATTGGAAAGTGGGCCATCCGATTCCTGCCCCTTACTGCCTGCGCTCCTGATTTGTCCACTCCATTGCATTATCTGATTTCATCTGTCTGTGGACGCCATAGCACACAGGGATTTCTGCTGTGCTCTGCTGGTCTCTGATGCTAAGCTTTGAGATGAAGTATTACACACATATTCACAGGACCACAAAGTCATGCCTGCATGAATTCAGTATCATACATGTACACATATACATCAATATGAGGACACACACTCAGTACCCACAAGTGTATAACAAACACACAGACACACACACATCTAACCACATGCACAAACACACTATCACACACGTACCCTATGACAACACAGACATACACATATGAATACAACACATGCTATCATAAACACCTACACATAAGGTCATATAATCGTACAGGTTCTGACACACACACACACACACACACACACACACACAGGGACCTACTGACTGTTGCAAAAACTCTGGCACAAACCCATGCACACAAGCACTCACATACATGCTATTATTCAAATACACACATAAAAAAATGCTCATACAATCACACAAGTTCACACACAGTCACAAATACACGAGCACAACTCAACACTTAGATGTGTGAAATGCACTTCACCTCAGGCCCCCACACAGTGACGGATAAAATGGTCCCTCGGCAGGGGGAAAAGTTCAGTCTGGCTGCAGCACAGTCCTGACATTAATTGTTTCAAAATATTTATTCATGAATGAGTATTGTGCTATAGTCCACTGTGGTTCAGGGTCACTTTTGGTAACACTTTCAATTGACCTGACTGAGCGCCATGTGTTATTTCAAATTCCACACTTGCAAAATGAATCTGTATTCCCTCCTCTTCATCATTTGTCTCCTGTGAGAAGCCTGCTTTGCCTTGGCCCTTTTAATCAAGTACCACTGATATTTTGTATGCAAACAAAATTCAACCAACTGCATTAAAGAAATAAGCATAGTCTGGACACTGAGGAGCTTGTGCATACAAGATCTGCATTAAACTAATGAAAATGTAGCTTTATGTCACTGTGTGTGGTCTGTATAGTCAGGAGCAGCAGTCTTTCCCTAAAGAGTTGTCACGTCAAAGTGGTGGCACTCCTAGAACCACAGTTAACAATGAAATCGGTTTGTGAATGAGAGAAGGCCCCTCCCCCAGGGTTCTGGGAAGAGCCAATGGGGGCAGTCGGGTAATCAGTGCCTCCATGTACTGGACATTGCAGAGTAAACAAGCGGCTGGTGCAATCGCGGTGTAATCGCAGGGAAAGACGCATAAACACCAACACTCTGGCATGGCATGGCATGGGCAAGCAGGGTGCGGGGGGGGTGGGGGGCGGGGATTATAACACATCGTTTTCTGAGTCACAGAATAACTAACGGCTATATGAATAAACAAAATGAAAAGGCAGAAAAGTGGATGGCATTGCTTAGCCAGGCTAATTGCATTGCCCTTCCTCTCCATTACATCATATGTTTGATTGAAAAAAGTACCTTATACAGCTGAGGCTTTCACACCATTCTGGTTAGGCTATCAGGAGTAGCATCTAGCTGAAAATTATGAGTTTCTATTAAAAATAAGAGAAAATCTCATTAAAGTATTAAAGCTTAAGTCAGATTATAAAACTGGAAACGTCCAGGATTAATTGTATTTTAGTTTTATATGTTGCTTGCTTGTCAGTGTAGGTTTTGTTTTGAACTTTGATAAAGTACATTTTATGAAAGGAATTCAAATTTTAGTCGGGGCTACATTGTGTTATGTATTGCATAACAAATTTCACCACAAGAGGGTGTTATTTACCAGATTGTAACAGTGATGTCATACAAACTGCAAGCATTCATGATGCATGAGGAACATATAAAATTGGGGTGAAAAGCATTTTAGACACAGTTGCCATTTTAAAGAAATTTGAGAATTTTTGGGGAAATTTTGATAAAACTTGTGAACACTTAGCCTTATGTACTGAATCATAGTATGATATTGCATCCCACAGTCAGAAGCACACTAGCAAAAGTTCCAGTGTATAGTACTACTGGGAGCTCATAAAACATAATTGGCCATTGCTTTGCACAGGGAAGGGAATTTAACCGGCTACTCCCTGTGTCTTCATCCCACAAGAATGACTCCTCTGGTTCATCAGATCCCTGGATGTCCATGCTGTCCTTTTGAGGAGAACATGCTAGTGTGGGCCTGTAGCCACATAATTACAATTGGGAATTGTACATTTGAGTGAGTGAAAAGTCACAGAAAATATTAATATTTGAACCAAAATGAGAACTGAGAAATCAACGGAGGAGCTAACTGATAGTCTCCCGAGACACAAAGTGCGGCTCTCTTCTCTGTGGGGATTGTTTTTAAAACCGAACACAGGAGGAATGGTGGCAGCAACGGGCCCCCGAACGTCTTCATTAACGCACCCGTCGTGTCTTTGTACGCTGCCTCGACTTGCGCCCCTCTCTCCGTCTCACAAGATCGTGCGGCATTCGTCCTCCTCCCTCGACATTGATTTATAGACCTACATTAATAACTACAGCACCTTCGGAATGTAGGCCACAGTCTTCCTCTGTGACTCACTCCTTTCTCTGGCTCTTTAAATGCAGAAAATTATATTACAGCTTTGAAAAACAGGTAAAAAGATGATGAACAAGAGGAAATGCATTTATTAAACGTGTTTAGAGACTTAAAATGTATCGGTGTACAGCAGAAATTCATTCCTACAGAGGGGTGCGGCAGACCTATGATGGGTTCAGGGTAAAAACTGAAGTATAGTGTAGCTCTGGTGTAGCCACTGTGTGCCATCACAAATTTTAAAGATGAAGGAATGAAGGGAAGAGAAATCATTAAACAGAGAAAGGTGCAGGCAAACAGATGTCTGTGGATTTGCATTGGGCTCCTGTGTGTGGTTTGCACCCTTGCCTTGTGTCTGTTGTGTGGGCTTTGGCTGGAAGCTCTCTTCAGAATGAGCAGTCCCTGTTAATATGGAGGCTGTGTGAGTGACGTGTGAAGTCTCTGGTGTGCACTGTCCTCCCAGCTGTGTCAGAGTGTACCTGTGAGTGTGACTGATGCTGTTGTTTGCGTCAGGCTATAGCGTGGGTGTGTGTGTGTGCATGTGCATGTGCATGTGTGTGTGTGTGTTTTGGTGGAAGGATGACAATAATTCAGATTCTCTATTAATCGATTGTAATTGCCATCATTAATTGTGATAAAAGGGATGTAAAACAGATCTTACATCTCAATAAATATTGTATGAGAACTGAGTATAAAAAGTAAGTAAAACTAACACATTTTTTTGGATCATGCATGCATCACATTAGCACGTGATGTATGCATATGTGTACGTCTGTGTGTCCATATGGGTGTATGTGTGTCTGTCTGTGTGTTTGTTACACGCAGTTGTGGGTGCCTTGTGTGTCTTCAAATTGATGTGGAATTTCTACATGCATTTTAAGTAAAGTCACAATGAAAAATGAATATGACAGTGTCATATAGAGACTAATTCACTGTAATTGATTTAATGCTAAATACTGCATCCGTTGTAAGAAAATAATTGCAGCTTTTCATGATTAATTGTGATTGAGATTAACCTGTGATTAATGGTTTAGCTGGAGTGTGTTTGTGTGTGTACTTGAAGAAAAGCATTTATACAGCCTGCAGGGAGGAGGCTGGAATAGGGAGACGTACAGCAGGGTGATGAGTCTGTGATTGGCTGTTCTCTCATTCTGTTCATGCCCTCACTGTCTCTCAAGGCCTTAGGCCTCCCGGCTCTGTGCTTTTAACTGCTTTATATACACTCTCTAACCTCACAGCAGCAGTGTCTCAGATATAGCTTTATATACACTCTCTAACCCTCACAGCAGCAGTGTCTCAGATATAGCTTTATATACACTCTCTAACCCTCACAGCAGCAGTGTCTCAGATATAGCTTTATATACACTCTCTAACCTCACAGCAGCAGTGTCTCAGATATAGCTTTATATACACTCTCTAACCTCACAGCAGCAGTGTCTCAGATATAGCTTTATATACACTCTCTAACCCTCACAGCAGCAGTGTCTCAGATATAGCTTTATATACACTCTCTAACCTCACAGCAGCAGTGTCTCAGATATAGCTTTATATACACTCTCTAACCTCACAGCAGCAGTGTCTCAGATATAGCTTTATATACACTCTCTAACCTCACAGCAGCAGTGTCTCAGATATAGCTTTATATACACTCTCTAACCTCACAGCAGCAGTGTCTCAGATATAGCTTTATATACACTCTCTAACCTCACAGCAGCAGTGTCTCAGATATAGCTTTATATACACTCTCTAACCTCACAGCAGCAGTGTCTCAGATATAGCTTTATATACACTCTCTAACCTCACAGCAGCAGTGTCTCAGATATAGCTTTATATACACTCTCTAACCTCACAGCAGCAGTGTCTCAGATATAGCTTTATATACACTCTCTAACCTCACAGCAGCAGTGTCTCAGATATAGCTTTATATACACTCTCTAACCTCACAGCAGCAGTGTCTCAGATATAGCTTTATATACACTCTCTAACCCTCACAGCAGCAGTGTCTCAGATATAGCTTTATATACACTCTCTAACCTCACAGCAGCAGTGTCTCAGATATAGCTTTATATACCCTCTCTAACCTCACAGCAGCAGTGTCTCAGATATAGCTTTATATACACTCTCTAACCTCACAGCAGCAGTGTCTCAGATATAGCTTTATATACACTCTCTAACCTCACAGCAGCAGTGTCTCAGATATAGCTTTATATACACTCTCTAACCTCACAGCAGCAGTGTCTCAGATATAGCTTTATATACACTCTCTAACCTCACAGCAGCAGTGTCTCAGATATAGCTTTATATACACTCTCTAACCTCACAGCAGCAGTGTCTCAGATATAGCTTTATATACACTCTCTAACCTCACAGCAGCAGTGTCTCAGATATAGCTTTATATACACTCTCTAACCTCACAGCAGCAGTGTCTCAGATATAGCTTTATATACACTCTCTAACCTCACAGCAGCAGTGTCTCAGATATAGCTTTATATACACTCTCTAACCTCACAGCAGCAGTGTCTCAGATATAGCTTTATATACACTCTCTAACCCTCACAGCAGCAGTGTCTCAGATATAGCTTTATATACACTCTCTAACCTCACAGCAGCAGTGTCTCAGATATAGCTTTATATACACTCTCTAACCCTCACAGCAGCAGTGTCTCAGATATAGCTTTATATACACTCTCTAACCTCACAGCAGCAGTGTCTCAGATATAGCTTTATATACACTCTCTAACCTCACAGCAGCAGTGTCTCAGATATAGCTTTATATACACTCTCTAACCCTCACAGCAGCAGTGTCTCAGATATAGCTTTATATACACTCTCTAACCCTCACAGCAGCAGTGTCTCAGATATAGCTTTATATACACTCTCTAACCCTCACAGCAGCAGTGTCTCAGATATAGCTTTATATACACTCTCTAACCTCACAGCAGCAGTGTCTCAGATATAGCTTTATATACACTCTCTAACCTCACAGCAGCAGTGTCTCAGATATAGCTTTATATACACTCTCTAACCTCACAGCAGCAGTGTCTCAGATATAGCTTTATATACACTCTCTAACCTCACAGCAGCAGTGTCTCAGATATAGCTTTATATACACTCTCTAACCTCACAGCAGCAGTGTCTCAGATATAGCTTTATATACACTCTCTAACCTCACAGCAGCAGTGTCTCAGATATAGCTTTATATACACTCTCTAACCTCACAGCAGCAGTGTCTCAGATATAGCTTTATATACACTCTCTAACCTCACAGCAGCAGTGTCTCAGATATAGCTTTATATACACTCTCTAACCTCACAGCAGCAGTGTCTCAGATATAGCTTTATATACACTCTCTAACCTCACAGCAGCAGTGTCTCAGATATAGCTTTATATACACTCTCTAACCTCACAGCAGCAGTGTCTCAGATATAGCTTTATATACACTCTCTAACCTCACAGCAGCAGTGTCTCAGATATAGCTTTATATACACTCTCTAACCTCACAGCAGCAGTGTCTCAGATATAGCTTTATATACACTCTCTAACCCTCACAGCAGCAGTGTCTCAGATATAGCTTTATATACACTCTCTAACCTCACAGCAGCAGTGTCTCAGATATAGCTTTATATACACTCTCTAACCTCACAGCAGCAGTGTCTCAGATATAGCTTTATATACACTCTCTAACCTCACAGCAGCAGTGTCTCAGATATAGCTTTATATACACTCTCTAACCTCACAGCAGCAGTGTCTCAGATATAGCTTTATATACACTCTCTAACCTCACAGCAGCAGTGTCTCAGATATAGCTTTATATACACTCTCTAACCTCACAGCAGCAGTGTCTCAGATATAGCTTTATATACACTCTCTAACCTCACAGCAGCAGTGTCTCAGATATAGCTTTATATACACTCTCTAACCTCACAGCAGCAGTGTCTCAGATATAGCTTTATATACACTCTCTAACCTCACAGCAGCAGTGTCTCAGATATAGCTTTATATACACTCTCTAACCTCACAGCAGCAGTGTCTCAGATATAGCTTTATATACACTCTCTAACCTCACAGCAGCAGTGTCTCAGATATAGCTTTATATACACTCTCTAACCTCACAGCAGCAGTGTCTCAGATATAGCTTTATATACACTCTCTAACCTCACAGCAGCAGTGTCTCAGATATAGCTTTATATACACTCTCTAACCTCACAGCAGCAGTGTCTCAGATATAGCTTTATATACACTCTCTAACCTCACAGCAGCAGTGTCTCAGATATAGCTTTATATACACTCTCTAACCTCACAGCAGCAGTGTCTCAGATATAGCTTTATATACACTCTCTAACCTCACAGCAGCAGTGTCTCAGATATAGCTTTATATACACTCTCTAACCTCACAGCAGCAGTGTCTCAGATATAGCTTTATATACACTCTCTAACCTCACAGCAGCAGTGTCTCAGATATAGCTTTATATACACTCTCTAACCTCACAGCAGCAGTGTCTCAGATATAGCTTTATATACCCTCTCTAACCTCACAGCAGCAGTGTCTCAGATATAGCTTTATATACACTCTCTAACCTCACAGCAGCAGTGTCTCAGATATAGCTTTATATACACTCTCTAACCCTCACAGCAGCAGTGTCTCAGATATAGCTTTATATACACTCTCTAACCTCACAGCAGCAGTGTCTCAGATATAGCTTTATATACACTCTCTAACCTCACAGCAGCAGTGTCTCAGATATAGCTTTATATACACTCTCTAACCTCACAGCAGCAGTGTCTCAGATATAGCTTTATATACACTCTCTAACCTCACAGCAGCAGTGTCTCAGATATAGCTTTATATACACTCTCTAACCTCACAGCAGCAGTGTCTCAGATATAGCTTTATATACACTCTCTAACCTCACAGCAGCAGTGTCTCAGATATAGCTTTATATACACTCTCTAACCTCACAGCAGCAGTGTCTCAGATATAGCTTTATATACACTCTCTAACCTCACAGCAGCAGTGTCTCAGATATAGCTTTATATACCCTCTCTAACCTCACAGCAGCAGTGTCTCAGATATAGCTTTATATACACTCTCTAACCTCACAGCAGCAGTGTCTCAGATATAGCTTTATATACACTCTCTAACCTCACAGCAGCAGTGTCTCAGATATAGCTTTATATACACTCTCTAACCTCACAGCAGCAGTGTCTCAGATATAGCTTTATATACCCTCTCTAACCTCACAGCAGCAGTGTCTCAGATATAGCTTTATATACACTCTCTAACCTCACAGCAGCAGTGTCTCAGATATAGCTTTATATACACTCTCTAACCTCACAGCAGCAGTGTCTCAGATATAGCTTTATATACACTCTCTAACCTCACAGCAGCAGTGTCTCAGATATAGCTTTATATACACTCTCTAACCTCACAGCAGCAGTGTCTCAGATATAGCTTTATATACACTCTCTAACCTCACAGCAGCAGTGTCTCAGATATAGCTTTATATACACTCTCTAACCTCACAGCAGCAGTGTCTCAGATATAGCTTTATATACACTCTCTAACCTCACAGCAGCAGTGTCTCAGATATAGCTTTATATACACTCTCTAACCTCACAGCAGCAGTGTCTCAGATATAGCTTTATATACACTCTCTAACCTCACAGCAGCAGTGTCTCAGATATAGCTTTATATACACTCTCTAACCTCACAGCAGCAGTGTCTCAGATATAGCTTTATATACACTCTCTAACCCTCACAGCAGCAGTGTCTCAGATATAGCTTTATATACACTCTCTAACCCTCACAGCAGCAGTGTCTCAGATATAGCTTTATATACACTCTCTAACCTCACAGCAGCAGTGTCTCAGATATAGCTTTATATACCCTCTCTAACCTCACAGCAGCAGTGTCTCAGATATAGCTTTATATACACTCTCTAACCTCACAGCAGCAGTGTCTCAGATATAGCTTTATATACACTCTCTAACCTCACAGCAGCAGTGTCTCAGATATAGCTTTATATACACTCTCTAACCCTCACAGCAGCAGTGTCTCAGATATAGCTTTATATACACTCTCTAACCTCACAGCAGCAGTGTCTCAGATATAGCTTTATATACACTCTCTAACCTCACAGCAGCAGTGTCTCAGATATAGCTTTATATACACTCTCTAACCCTCACAGCAGCAGTGTCTCAGATATAGCTTTATATACACTCTCTAACCCTCACAGCAGCAGTGTCTCAGATATAGCTTTATATACACTCTCTAACCTCACAGCAGCAGTGTCTCAGATATAGCTTTATATACACTCTCTAACCTCACAGCAGCAGTGTCTCAGATATAGCTTTATATACCCTCTCTAACCTCACAGCAGCAGTGTCTCAGATATAGCTTTATATACACTCTCTAACCTCACAGCAGCAGTGTCTCAGATATAGCTTTATATACACTCTCTAACCCTCACAGCAGCAGTGTCTCAGATATAGCTTTATATACACTCTCTAACCCTCACAGCAGCAGTGTCTCAGATATAGCTTTATATACACTCTCTAACCCTCACAGCAGCAGTGTCTCAGATATAGCTTTATATACACTCTCTAACCTCACAGCAGCAGTGTCTCAGATATAGCTTTATATACACTCTCTAACCCTCACAGCAGCAGTGTCTCAGATATAGCTTTATATACACTCTCTAACCTCACAGCAGCAGTGTCTCAGATATAGCTTTATATACACTCTCTAACCTCACAGCAGCAGTGTCTCAGATATAGCTTTATATACCCTCTCTAACCTCACAGCAGCAGTGTCTCAGATATAGCTTTATATACACTCTCTAACCCTCACAGCAGCAGTGTCTCAGATATAGCTTTATATACACTCTCTAACCTCACAGCAGCAGTGTCTCAGATATAGCTTTATATACACTCTCTAACCTCACAGCAGCAGTGTCTCAGATATAGCTTTATATACACTCTCTAACCTCACAGCAGCAGTGTCTCAGATATAGCTTTATATACACTCTCTAACCTCACAGCAGCTGTGTCTCAGATATAGCTTTTTCCACTATACCTGCTTTTTTGTGCTAAACTCCTCTTCCTGCTGTGCATTTCTGGTCTCTCGGGCCTGTCCTACACCTGATCAGGTATTGCACACACCTGTAAAAATACTTATTTTTCCCATTAAATGCTTTTCTAAAATCCATCCCCTCAAACCCCAAAGGTGTGTAAATAAACTGAGTCTGTGGTATAATTTATCCTGCATTTTCATTCACCTGTTCCATTTAGGTGCATGCTGGATGGAGAGAGGGGTATTAGTGCTGTTTTGAGACGTCATTAATATGATGGCCGTAGACTTGCCGTGTTTGCAGCCCTCATGGACTAGCTTGCAGTTATATCAACAATGCTGAGTGCTCCAGGTGAATATCATATAAGCGCACATAAGTACAAAAAAACACACACACACACACACACACACACACACACACACACACACACACTTCCAGACACACTCACTCACATATACACTCTGAACAAAGGTAGGGAGGAGGTATGGTACAAGACCTACCATCTGAGTATGACACAATTTGCTGGAGGTATGATTTTACACCTATGATGCTTATTTACAGTCTCTGAAATTTGCACTGCTTTTCAGAAAAGAAAAAAACAGACAGAAAATTACTATTGTTGGGCCAGACTGAGAGAGGTCAGTTCTGTGCCTGTGATCCTACCATAATTGGCCAAAAAGTTAGCATCCATGGTCATGTATATGTATGTCCATTCCCTATGGTCCAATGTACCATTTGTGTGCTTTAGTAACAATGTTCACTGCAATTCAATTTGTATAAATATATGGCAGTAGCAATATTACATGCTTGTTACTTGTATGTACCGTGTGTCCAGACTGAATCTCCAGTGGGGAATTGCTTCTGCAAGCTTGACCACGGCACTTAAACTCCATTGCCTGTGTAAATATTGAGGTCCATAAATGGATAATGTGTAAAAATGTCTGCAATGTATAGTATGCCATCTTGTTTCTGTATGTCTGTTAAGCAAATAAAAAAAATGAATTATGGTGTAATAGTCGATAAATCATTTGGTATTTATTATGGGTCCTGGCTGCTTTTGTGTGGCCCTCGGCTCTGTGGCTAAAAGTCAGATTATTTACGTCTCTGTATGTTTCTCATTACTCTGAACTCAGCTGAAGATTTAGCGACCGAGAAAGGCCACATACGCTTTGAAACCGAAGGAGGAAAAAAGTTGAAAACATGATTTAAGGTAGAGGAACTCCAACATTTGTCCAAATTTAGTCATGTGCGAGCAGCGACTGAGAAATTCAAGAAAGAGAGGATAAATTACTGGTCTCCGTTTATAAATGGCTGTTTCGACGGTCATTATGCATGATGTCGGGTGTTTTATATCAGGTAGTGTGTCATGGTTTCTAAACAGAACACATTTGACGGCAATTACCATTGTTCATTTTTGTGCTGGCTAATGAAAGCCCTGGTATGGCGTGTTGTAATGAATGCCAGTGCACTTGGGAGTCCAGCGGCGCTGTAGCAGGATTACGAGATGCCGATTGTCGGATCGCCACAGGCAGGACCCCGTTCGGGAGACGTCCGCCCGCTCCATCAAACTCAACAGAGGGAAGAGTTTGAAAAAAAATTATAACTTTCCTTCTGAAGATTTAGGCCTATGAATTGAGCTCAAACAGACAAATGCTGTGAGACCCCAAATGCAATGCTTTTACTTCTGCACCCAGAAGCAAACCACAAAACTTTTCAGCTACATGTGTTACAACTGAAGCAAGCCTGAAAAAGGCAGAGAAAACAAAACATTTCACACTTGTCTGCAAGCATACACTCAAACACGCACACTCTGCATGTATATATGCTTACATTTTATGATAAACAAATGCGTTGTTTTTTTGGGGAGACCACCCAATCAACATAACTGTTTTGAAAGTTAGAAAGCATTAATGTGTGATTAGTTGGGAACAGACACAGACGAAAACAGGAGTTAAAAAAGCCTAAAGCAACATATCAATAATATGGACTAGTGTAGACCATCCTCATCAACAAACGTCAAAGCAACCTCTGGCCGCTTCATTATGGAAGTTTTGTTTTGAGCTGGTCTATGATCATATGCCATAACGACAAGTATTCTTAGATAAAAGGAGATGGATTTTGTGTGGTGCCTGTCCTCAGAGTAATTTAGTCAATGCAAAACAGCACTGGGGTGTTGAATGATGCTTATTGTGAAATGGTTTGGTTGAGAGCTGGAGCCAAAGGTCGTCATTAGAGCCGTCTGTCCTATACTTGGCTGTAATTTGCTAAATGGTGAGTGGTCAACAATTTGGGTTGCATCGGAGGGACTGGATTGTTTTGCAATTTTAATGGATTCCTCAACCAGCTTACAGATGGAGTTGTGGTGGTATGGACCTCCCTTCTTTCTTTACATCATATTTGTTTTCAAAGATTGAGGAGGGAAAAGGGCAATAGAGCACTGTATTTAACTCCACTGCAGGACACAGTTGGTTTTCTTTGGGGGTGGGGGGAGAGCAGTGGTGGTCTGGTCTGGAATGCCCAAGTCTTGATTTGGAAGTGTTAGCATGAAGGCATGAGCTCAGCAATTATCCTCCGACCAGCAATTAACTTATATTCCTCACCAAATTCCAAGTGGTTGTGGGCAGCAATGGTGGCGCCCTGGTGGATCTGGTACAGCGTCCAGGTCTGATGTGACAAAATCCCAGGCCTGATGAAGGCAGGAAGAGGCCCTCTGTGGGGTTGAGGATGAGGAAGATGAAGAGGAGTTAGATGAGGAAGCAAAGCAGGACTCCAATACTTCCCTCCCCTTAGACAGAATTAAACTTTCAAACTCAGTCCACTGAGACATAAGGCCTGGAACAGTCATAGAATTTAGAGTGACTGTTCTATGCTGTAAAAACATCCCTCTGGTTATCCTCTAGTTAGTCTGAGCTCACCATTTCATACAGTAAAGTGTACAGGGTGGAATTATCAGTACCATAATGATAACCTTAATGATAATGTGTCGCCAAATACCATTTGATTTGAGCACAATAATAATTTCTGATGATTGAGTTGCCTCAGTAATCTGTGGTATTTGTGACGTTTAACGTGCTGTACGTCGGACAGTAATTGCTCTCTTGGTCTAAATAACCGCACGGGTGTTATTTACCTTTTCATCATTATCATTTTTGCAGATTTACTGTTCTCCTAATGCTTGGTAATTCTCCCTGGCTGGGTTATCTCACTCCTCACTCGCAGGCCGTCATGCTTTAAAGTGCTATAAATCAAAGTAATCCAGGTCTGTAACTTCAGGCTGCTTGTGGTTACAGTGTAATGAGGAGCGTGAGCTCATGCCAGCGAAACACACGTAATATTTCACAACCCGTCTTCCCGCCCTGGCATGATGTCAGAGCACCGCTTGTTTCCCTCAGAGGGCTAACAGCTAGCTATAGCGTGAGAGCACCTTATGGATATTTTTAAAGGTGCTTCTGTTCTCTTTAACTAAGTTTGGTAGAATTAGCCCTATGAATTGAAATACTGTGACGGTAGTTAGCACATATATGCCTTACAGCTAAGCAGCTTTTCAAAATGCAAGCAAAGGTAGTGCGTTTTCCAACCTGACAGAAAGCAGGTACCTTTCTTCGTGTCGTGGTTTAGTTTTTAAGTCAACAACAGTTCAGAACTGATACTGCAGTTTAAGGCAATGGTAATTGCTTACAATTAACAGCCATTATCTGAGAGGACCCCATACAACGAGCTTTTGTTCTTGTTTGGCTGGAGCACATCGCTGTAGTTTGTAGTTTGGTTGTTAAATGTCTTGCTGCTCATGTTATCCAGACCTTGGCCTTTGTGTTTTAGTACAAGCATGAATGAATGCTCACACACTAGTTTATACATGCATATTGATACAAATACACAGACACACATGCAGAGGTACTCTGATGTAAATACTGTCACAGCTACAGAGTTAACAATCTGTGTGAGATGCTTAGATGGCCGGCTTTTGTTATGAAGTAAGCCAGAACATATAAAATATTGCTTTTGTAACACATCTTAAATCATTTTTGTCTCACTGTGCAGTTTGTGCCATGTTTAAAGTTTTCCCATGCCATCGTAAATGAACGGTCTTTGTGGTTTGTAAATCGTTTTGTATTGCAGATTGAGCAGTTTGTGACAGCTTCTCAAAACATGGCATTCCAAACTAATATACTATGTGTGCGTGTGTGTGTGTTGGAAGGAGCAATTTTCTGAAGCAGACTGAAGACCCACCTCCTCAGACTGTATGTTCACTTCCTTCTTATCACTTTCTAATAAGAATAGTATTTTATGGTATTTTACAATATGTGGTATTGTGTTATGCATCACCTCATAAGTGCAATTTTGACTTACATCATGATATGTGATTTCATTGTTAGCAAGTACCTGGTGAGTATTGTTAGCCAAATCTATACCACTGTGTTACATCACTGTTGTGAATCCACTTCTAATCTCTTGCATTGTATTTTGTCCCGGACAAGGGCATCCACTGATTGATTGTAACCTAAAGTAATGTAATGTAGCATATCTTGACAATCTGTGACCTGTGTGTGGTGATTTGTAGACCTGCATCCTGGAAAAGTGAGACAGACCTGCCAGATTGAGAGAGCCAGAGGCGTATGGTCATGTCCAGCACTCAGAAACACTGCAGGAGAGCACCGCCATGGCTGGCTGCCCATGCTCTGAATAATGTCTTAACAAGACAGCTTTTGTCTGCTGAATTTTGATGCAAAGATATAGCTTAGATCACCAACTCCCAGATCTGGCAGAACAGACCCGTATCTCAAATGTTGCAGGCAGCACAACAGACCTGTATATCAAATACCCCACACAGTACAACAGACCTGTATCTCCAGTGCCACACATGGCACAACAGACCTGTATCTTAAATGCCACACAGGCACCTATATCACACACTGCACACTGTACAGTCCCGTTCTCAGCATGCTCCGGTAAACCATGTCTCTGTGGAGGTGAAGTGCTATCTGGAACAGACAGCGGAAACTCACAGTGAAGCCATGAGGTTCCTTTCATAAATTGGTCCCAGATGTGACATCCAGGAGATGGTGTCATTTGGTTTGGAAATAGAAGAGGAAGATTTGTGTAGCAGGAATAGGAGATTAAAGTTTGTTGAAAATTGCCGTTTTAAATGAAGTGGCCAGACAGGACAGTGCACGTTCTTCTTAGGCTTAGTAAGCGATTGCAGTAGTATATGAAAAGAAAACCTGCCACTTAAAAGTTTCAACGAACCTGACATTGTGTTAACATTACTGTAATGGCAATTTTCAATGCATAAAAGTATATTTTGAAACACACTGGAAAAAACAGAAAACATGTGCCATATATTTCTCCTACAGTGATTTCCTTGGCCCAGTGGGTTTGAGAGAGTAGAGACTTTGTGACCCAGTGCTGTTGAAATTAAAGTTTTATCACTGAAACTCTTAAATTATTTAAATAGCCATCAGGAATCATAACATGCACAATTGGGAAGCGTAGAGTGCCATAGTGTAAAATATTGTTTTGAATCCTATTAAAATTTTAAGAAAATACTTTTTTCCAACCCAACCCCTTCCGCTGTGGCACATGCTAAAATTTAACACAAACATGTGACAACGCTAAAAATGACAACGCAAACATGACCATAACTGCTGCTGGGTGTCTCCATCAGTTGAAATGAGGCAGGAAAAGTAAATGAAGAAACAGCTTGTTGTAAGCTGGGACTGGGTACTTTCCTTTTCCCATTGGCTAAACTGTGGAACGCCTGCATGAGAGAACGTTAAATTGAGGCTGTTCCCTGTGAAAGTCTGTTTTGTAAATCTGCGCTGAAACGGTCGAATCCAGATCCTATAAATATTTAAGGGATGCTGGTATGTGGCGCCACATTCCTTGTGGTTCAAAACTGTGACTTTGACTCTGAGTGTCTGAGTCCCGTAGAGAGCAGACTGTACACACCATTTCCATAACTGAGGTTTGTGCTTCTTTTTTGCGCAACGCTAATTAAAATGTTATGTATAACAAACTGCCAAATAAGTAAATGGTAATGATGTTGATGGATGGAAATGCTAAGTGTGATAGAAGACAAATTATTTTCCCTGTTTATCCTTCTTGGCTAAATACACAGGAGTTTCAAAGTGCTTCTTATATAATGCTGCATAGTTGTGTGGATCATTTCTTTGAGGAGGGTTTCATGCTTCCATTTTACTGCAGGGGCTTTCAACTTCCAATCCTCAGGGCCACGGAGTCTGCAGGCATTTGCTCTAACCAAGCTTATTACACAAATTAGTTGACCTCCTTGGGAAGTGAGATAATTAGTTAACTTTGAGACTTTTGTGACTATTAGTGACTATGGCTTAGACAGATACATTATGACACTGTTCTGCTTCCATAGCTTTACTGGCAGGTGCTGTGTATGTGTATGGTTTCCACGTTACCACGGTTTCCTCAGAAGTTTGAAATGTGGTCTTGGAGCCATTGGCAATTATTGTAGTACATAATTGTGCATAATTCACAAAGTTTTTTTTTTTACACTTGGAAGATGTGTGCTTGCAGGTTGAAGTGTGAGTCAAGGGGCGTAGCACCAGGGGGGTACTAAGTACACAGGGCTCAAGAGTTTGAAGGGGCCCATGAAAATCTGGGCACTTTTTTATAGAGTGGAGGGTCCCTCAGAGCCTGCCTGTGTATAGGGCCCAGAATATCTAGCAGTGCCCTCTGTGTGAGTCAATACTCATTTTGCGTAAGGTGTACGTAACCAGGCAGAACCAGTTTCTGCTCAGTTTGCAGTTTGTAAGCATTAGTGGCGTTGGGTTGTAGAGGCAAAAGGTGAGGCACTGGGCTGTATCTCTCCAGCAAAAGTGGCTGAATGGGATGAACCTGCAGAGGAAGAGGCTGTCAAAGCGTCATCGGGGCAGAGCACGTTCGTGCTGCCGCAGCTGCTTCCTGGGGCGTTTGCTTCCCATGCAGCCTGAGACAAACACACGCCAGGAATGCGTGCCTCCAACAGGAACTGTCATTTTTTCCTTTTGTGATCACAGGTATGTGACTGCTTATATCCAGTATCAACTTAATCAGCAGTTGTCAATTATTGGATGGTTTTCTCCAAGGACATGGGTAGGCTGTGACATAAACACTGAAGCTATGTCCAGAGTGTCTCTGTATAACTCCCTTTCTCCTCTGAGTCCATATCTATTGCACTTGACAGTTAATAGTTTATGCAGGTAAAATGACCATTAGCTCCTGTCCTTGCGATATTATGCTATATTGCCTTCTAAATGGTTTTAGTTTGATGTATAGCTTGCATCTTTTCTAAGTCATATATTATCGTGGACATGTTAATGGACCAAAGAAATACAAAAATAGTGACTGTGAAGATTAATGAGAATGAATGATTTGATGTTGCATGGAACGAGGCACTGGTGCTGGTATTTTTGTGATAAATAACTGCCTCATGGTTTTTGTGTATTTATTTTTATAGTTGCTCAACTGCTTCACTGAGACCAGAAAAGTCAACATTTCAGAAGTCTTCACAGGAAGCACAACTTTGCTAATTTCAGATACACTTTGCATTAAAGGCAGCTATTGATCCCTCTCTATAGAATATTATGGGCTGTAGTTTTATGTAACAGATGTCGTTATGGTTAATCTAGCCACCTTTCACAAATAGCTAGAGCTTAGGCACTGTCTGTCTGTCTGTCTGTCTAATATTTCATCACGTTTTCTATGACAGTGTTGGGGGATTGTGAAAGGTTCATGGTTCTATTTGGTGCACCAAGAATGAATTGGAAAATGTTCTTCATGGAATGCATTTATAATTGGCTTTTTATCTTCCTGCTTGCAACACTGAAATATATGAATGATTCAGATGCAGTCCCAAATGTGTCTCTAAAAGTGAGTCTTGTCATTTCTTTTTTTGAGTTCCTGCTTTTGCATTTTTTGCTCTTGAGGAAATTTGCAGCCTGTTCTTTGACTGGTACAGACAATATTGCTTTGTCCATATGTGTGGAAGAACAATCAATGGATTAAGAACTATCCAATCTTTTCCTGAAAATTAAGTCAAAATTAATCCATCTCGGACTGCTCTAAAGCTAGCTGGCTGTAGTTATATACATAAGCCAATACACTGGTATGAAAGCCTTTGGTTATTTTCTTAACTGTAGTGACATAATTGTTTGTAACTGTTTGATCTGTTGAGGGAAGTAGGTTTATATTGTAAATTGTAACTTCACAGCACTTCAGATCATTTTTATCAGAGTCCCAGAGGAGAAAAATGCTCAATTAGCGATTAGCCAGCCATGATGCTGACGCTAGAGATTGCTTTGTTTTGTGCCTGCAAATAAAGAGAAGCCGTTGTTTTTAATATGGACATGATTGTGTCTCAAATGGTCTGCTGCGTTTTGGCGGAGTGCTTTGCTTGAGCTTTAAGGAATGTATTTTTTCAACTGGACATTTTTATCAGCATTTGGAGCACTTAATAGGAATAAGCCCAAGCAAGCAAATAAAACTTTAAAAAGAAGAATTTTTTTAAAAAAAGAAACAAACAGAGGCTGTGTAAAGAAATGCCTGTGTAAATAGAGGCCTGTTGTGTTTATCCGTATGGAGATCCTGTGGAGACCTGGAACTGTGTGTGTGTGTGTGTGTGTGTGTAAGGGGGCAGGGCAGAGGATATGAAAGGAAGAGGACAGAGAGAACACGGTGACCCGTTTGGAATTCACCATGCACCCTCCATGCAATAAAGGCCTGACCTCTTGACCCCTCAAAGCACCAGAAGCACCTGGCGGCAGGTAACGGACTGCTCGTCAGTCTCACGGATGTGGCATATGGCTCAGTAAGAGCTTGTGGCTGCCACCACAGACTGACCGCTGCCCTGGCACAGAATGAGAGAGTGAGAGGGAGGGAGGAGGTGGAAGAGGGAGGGTGGCATGAAGGAAAACACACACTCTGCTGCAGGTCTCTTTCAAATCTGGCTTTGGCGAGTTCTTGTTAAAATGCTATTTCAAGTCTGAGTGTTTGCTTTATATTTTTGTACTGAGGCATACAATGTATTTGATATTGGGTCACACTTTTCCTCCCAGACTAGTGCAGTAGCTTAGGCACAACTCTATGGTCCTGAAGGAAGACTACAGAGTGGAGATAAACAGATAGAGCAAATGCAACTGACGTTCCATAGTACCTGTTAATTACAAATTACCCAGCCCTTCCATAAATAAAATACCTCAGATGAAAAAGAAAAGCTAAAATGTCATTGGTCTAATTGTGGTAGACTTGAAAATCTTGAATAGCTGGAAAGACAAAGTTTTAGTGTAATTCAAAGCCTAGCAGTGAAAGGAGAAGTTTGTGTGGCAGATTTGGAATGGGATTTAAGATTTAACATGGGATTTTGAGCATCACGACACACCTGAACACAATTATCAGATTCTGTACTCACTGCCTGGCAAAAAGAGGGGTCCTGGCAGAGTGACTG
The DNA here is from genome assembly GCA_019788955.1 of Albula glossodonta. Taxonomy (NCBI): domain Eukaryota; kingdom Metazoa; phylum Chordata; class Actinopteri; order Albuliformes; family Albulidae; genus Albula; species Albula glossodonta. The sequence goes on along the minus strand of JAFBMS010001346.1, from coordinate 1,699 downwards.
TGTGCCTTCTGGGGTAATAACCTTGATGTTTAGGGAAGATAAACAGTATGCATGTTCTTACAAAAACCAGTCTTGTGGATTAAAGGCTATAAACTGTGTAGCATACACCTGACATTTAATATGCTGTAGCTACCAGCCTTCCCTTTAATTGGGAGCAGTGGCTTAAATTGTGTTGCTGCACATTGTAAGGTAATTCACAGGAGCTGTGAGGCACATCAGAGAGCAGTGAAAGGGATAGAGGAGAACCAGTGATGAATGTAAAACTGTCTCTCTTCCTCTGGTGGTGGGAACATTTGCATGGTTTTAATCATCCTACTGGTGATAAGGGGCTAGATTTCCATACAGCACCACCCCACCTGGGATGCAAGCCTGCAACCTCCTGATTACAAGTGCTCTGAATGACAGCAAACCCATCTGGGACACCATGTGTGACTTTTCCAGTGACTATACCATTGATGGCTTCGCTTAGTCATTGATCTGTTAGCCTATGAGCTGAAATCTGATCTGTGCTCTTGTATGGATGTACACACTTCACAAAGCGACAGGATTAACGTGTGATTAGGACATAACATGACAAGCTAAATTTTGTAATCTTGGAGAAAAGATGTAAACATATGCATGCTGTTTTATTGGCTTGATACAGTCTTGATGCAGTCTTTTCCACAGATACATGAAAGGATGTAAGGTCATTAATTCATCCCCTCATTTATCACCTTTCATTCTCTCATTGAGTAGCATAAATATTCTACATCATTTTTAGTCAGAATACATTTTTACACCTGTCATTTTCCATTGCTCACGTGATCATTAACATTGCTATACCATTACACAATTGGAGTTTTAGGGATATGCTAATATTTAGACATGTGCCTAGATCTGTGGCTAAATTTGCTTCCTTCCTTTTGTCAATCATTGTCTTCAGCAATGATTAATATTGTGCCATTCAGCTTTTGTTTAATTGTGGGTGCCCCTGTATGTTGGGATACACACTGTTGCTATTCATTAGCAGGATTCAATGTTCTGTCAATAGTTTTTTGACAAATGAAAGTTTATTCGCAAGGAATATTAATCTTCAAAGAGTAATGGTATGACCCCAGAAAAGCATTGTCCATGGTAACGTTTCAGGAAAGCGTTGTTTGAAAGTGCCGGTTTGTTTAGGTATATTTTGAACTGTTTACTGTAGCAGCGCTAGCAGTTTCAGTTCCTTCCACAATTCAAGGGTTTTATTTCCTCCTTCATTTCATCAGCCTAGTGCCATTGAAGCCCTTCCTTGTGCCAAAACAACAAAGTGAAACAACAAAAGATCTGGAATTTGGATATGGATCTATGGGAATAGACGGTGTTATGTCATAAGGGTTCTGCTGGGAGGGAATTAAGAGGAAAAAATGTCTTCTCATTGTTTTGAAACAACGCGGCTTCAAAGGAGACTTGGACCGGTCTGTGATCTGCTGAAATAACAAAGGAAACAAATTCCACAGTATAATTGAGTAGCCTTAAGTGACCCCCCTATGTGTTGTTTGTGAAATAAACTCCTCAGACAAGAAGCTTCTGTGCTCTAAGCATAGCCTATCGGAGCCCTGCTGGGGGAGTCTTGGCGGGACCCCAGGCTCGGCGATCCGCCCAATTATGCGCGCAGCCGCAAATTCGGCTTCACTGGGCCTTTGTGCGGTCGGTGCTCCGAGAGGTTCGATCACCTAAA
>JAFBMS010001345.1:0-42818 GCA_019788955.1 Albula glossodonta | reverse complement strand
CACACACACACACACACACACACACACACACACTCACACACACACACACACACACACACACACACTCACACACACACACACTGATTTATATATGTTCCCATAAATGTACTAATCTACAAAACTAATCTAATCATCAAGAAAACATTTACTGCCCATTGTAAAAAAAATCAAAATGTGACAAACCCATAAACAAAGATTAAGTTTATTACTCTGCTGGATTCTCTGATTTAAGGAGGAGAACAGCAGAATGTGTTATTTAGCATATTTGTGTTTCGGAGACAGGCCTGCCTCGGGTCGGGAACCAGGGGGCCCTCGCCGGCCACATGCTCCAATCACAAAAATGCTGAGCTAAAGACAGACGGACTGCGAAGCAGAGATGGAGGGAAGCTGAAAAGTACAAGGTGAGAACAGCCGCTCGTCATGCAGAGAGAGGCAGCCAGAGATGGGAGGAGGGTGCTGGAGGGGAGGGGAGGGGAGGGGAGGTGGTTGGGCTGGGCTGGGCTGGGCTGGGGCAGGCAGGCAGACGGAGAGCAGGCTTGTGACCAGAGCAGCATGTTAAAAATGAGACTCCCTCTGTTTTTATTGATGGGTTATAGTCAGGTCAAAGGCAGTCAATGCCAAACGTGTGTGTGTTTGTGTGTGTATGTGTGAGCGTGCGCGCACACCTGCATGTTTGTGTGTGAATTGTGCATTTGTGGGTTCATATGTGTGTGTATGCAAATGTGTGCTTGTATGTATGTATGTGAGAATCCATGTTTGTGTGTGTGTGTGTATGTGTGTGTGCACGCATGTAAGTGTGCAAGAGCCTTTGTTTGTGTCTGTGTGTTTGCAAAGATATGTAAGTTTGTGTGAGATGTGTGTGTGGTTGTGTGTTTATATGTATTTGTGCACGTGTGTGTGTGTGTTTGTGTTTATATAAGCATATGAGAGTGTATGTGTGAAGGAATGGGTTTGAGTAAGGTACATGTGTGGACCATCCCCTGAATTTTTGAAAAATCTTTCACCTTTTTTTATCACCTCCACCTCCAACTAATTACATTTTAATTAGCATGACACATGTAACAACCATGTGTGACATACACCATCACATCACACCTGCGTGTTTAGCACATTAGCTAGGTAGCACATCTTGTCCATCTGGACCAATCGGCCAGTGTCTGTTTGACCTGCTCGTTTTTCTGTGTCTCAGACATGAAACATATCCACTGGATGCAGGGATGAAGAGGGTTTCTTTCTTTTAATCGTTCCTTTGTTCAGCTGAGCCGAAAAAGTCCCTGACCAGCCGAAAGGAGGGAAACGAAATACTCTGTCATATCCCTCTCTTTCTTTTGAAGGTAAAAAGTCTCCACAAATATGTGCTTTACATCCTCCAAGATAATGAAGAAAGCCTTTTCCTGAAGGCCAAAATGTGGTATTTTCCGTTTCAGATAAAAAGATATTCGGCTGAGTAAAATACCATTTTTTTATCCATGATGTGAGAAGTGAAGATTATAGGCCTCACACTCACAGTGAGGGCAGAATGTCTCATGGAAGAGCAGCCATCTGTGGGACTCTGCCATGATGAAGATATGAAGTTTAATGGCTAAAATGCCAAAAATTTTAAACAAACAAATAAATGTGGGAAAAAAGCCAGAAAAAAGAGATAAAACTGGGATTGTGGTGGCAGAGTCCAGACAGTCCAGACAGTGAGGCCAGTGAGATTTATGTGTGTCCCTGCATAGTGATTTTTATATTGAAATGTCATGAATCCCTGTTAGGATGGAGCCAAGAGTCAAAACAGGAAAGTCACCCGGTGTGCTTATATAGGTCATGGGAAAATAAGGAATCGTGAATCCCCAAAATGGATGAAGTTTCCATACGGAAGTTCACTGATTTTGAACCAATTATTGTGTTTTGCTGTGAGGAGTACAGTCTGTTTATTAGTGGGTAGCAGTCAGTGATTCACAGCCAATTGCATCTCCACCCATTCTTGCTGTTGTAATAATTTGTTCACTACACATTGTTCCCTTTTTATTGGATTTAGTTAATAATCCTTTCAACTTGTTAAATGTTTATAAACGCTTGTGGCTGAGAGCTGTTCTCCATGCCTCTGAGGAGTTCTGCTTTTTGCATATCTTGTTTCGTAGGCAGCACCAATTTGGTTGTGGGAGATCCAGTCCAGAGGTTTATCATGAAAGGCAGTGAAATCTTTAAATGTCAAACACCGTTATTTGCGGAACTCTTCATGCTTAATGTTCTCAGCCTGTGGCAAATCCTGCTCTTTTTTAATGTACTTCCCACGGGAGGTTTCAGCACCTCTCAGTGACCTGGGGTCATTTTAATAATGCTGATCCAGGATCAGCTTTCCTACTGTCCATATTCAACCAGTATCCATTGTGAGCTTAAAGGGAAAACTGATCTGAGGTCGGCCCTTCTGTTGAATATTGGCCCTGGTTTGAAGTGGGACTTTCTCCCAAACGCTCGGCTACAGCAACCCCAGTGCACCACATGTGAGATGGGGGAATGACTGTTTTAGATCACCCAACATTTTGACAGCTCCACTGTGTAGAGGGAGGCTTTTGAAAGGCTGCTGTATGCGAAGGGTCATGATGTTAGTCAGTAAAGTTTACACGGCCGACTCAACATGATGATAGTAAAGTTTACATGGCGAACTCAACATGACGATAGTCAGTAAAGTTTACACGGCTGACTCAACATGACGATAGTCGGTAAAGCTTACATGGCTGACTCAACGTGACGATAGTCAGTAAAGTTTACATGGCCGACTCAACATGACGATAGTCAGTAAAGCGTACATGGCCAGCACTGGGGGGCTCTCGCTGGGGGTTGTTACGCTCTCTCTCGTGGATAACGTCTGTGTTAGGGAAAAAAACAAACTTGCTGCACTTTCCCCTTCCCTCTTTTTATAATCATATCTAATTTGCTCATGAGCATCTGTCTCAAAGCATCTGGTCTTTCTGATGTGTAAAATTAGACATCCGCCAATCAGGCTGCTGTCACTTCCAACGTGCTACAAGAAAAAAAAAAGAATAAATAAAAAAATAAAAGAAAATCTGCTTGAAAGAATTACCATTTTTATTACAAAATACCAGCCCCAGCTTTGCCGGGCAATCTGTACCTCCAACCCGGCACAGATGGAGGAGATTTTACCAGTAAAAATCTGGATTTCAACCACGATGCTGAGCAGGAAACGAATCACATGTAATGTTTACCAAATGTACATTAGCATTTTTTTACATTTCGCCTCAGATATTTAGCAAACGCTCTTATTCAGAGTGACTTATACAGATTAATTTGTTTTGTTACAAAGTATCCATTTTTACACAGCTCAACATTCACTTGAAGCCAGGGACGCCAGGGTCACTAGACTTTTAGCGCTACTGGGGCACAGACCCCCAGTGCCGGCATCCTCACACTTGCAATTTATGATGCATTTTTAAAAACTACTTATTTTTCATGATCATTTACTGGGGTACAGCAAACTATTACTGGGGCACGTGCCCCAGTAAACAGGTTCTGGTGACACCCCTACTTGAAGCCATTTTGGTGGAGTATCTTGTTCAAGGTAAGAATGGCTGTGCCCAAATTAAGAACTGAACCTGTAACCTCTGAAGTCAAGCTGTCTACTCTTTACACAACAGGTATGTGTTGTTTAACATCCACTATCCACGATACGCTCTGTGACATACAATGTTATGTGATTAGGATGTAGAGTGAAAACCATATTAACAAAGCTATATGGGATACTGTAGTGTACCTGTATTGGCTAAATAGCCAGTACACATACAGTACTGTATTTCAGCTAATGTATCTGGCAAGGTAATATATGGGTTAAATAGGTTACATCTGCTATGTCCCGTTCTCCGATCAGAATTTCTGAACTCTATTATAACCTTATGGGACCACGGTCAGACACTGCCCGAGCAGACGTTATGCGACACATACCTGTACACTGTAATCTACAGGTGGGCAACAAGTGCTATTATGCATCTGCTGCCTTCAGACAGCGTTAAATGGCGAGTGGGTCAGGGAGAAGAACGGTTTGGTCATACACACACTCACACATTCACATGCATACACACAAATACATGCACTCACATGCGCGCACACATCCACACGCAGCCATACACATCCACACATCCACACATGCACACACATTCTCATTCCACAGCTAGCGCAGAGTGCTCATGCTCTGAATGTAATTCCACCCGTCTCATTGATGCTCTCTCTGAGCTTGCTTAATTCCGAGCACTTTGGGAAATAATTGACAGGCACTAATTAGATATTCAGCAGTCCATGAAGCTTACATAAACATTATGAGCTGAGGGGCGGACGCGCGCGGAATGCGGAATGCAAACGGCGCACGTGGTTGTCTTGGGGGCACAGAACACCGTTTGCGCTGATCTCCAGCTCGTTATTCTTAAGCCTTGTTAAAGTCCATAAAGACTGAGTGATCCCTTTCATTAATCTCATTAAGGGGCGCGGGCTTAGCGCCCCACGCGCTACGTTTTCAAAGTGCCGCCCCTGGCTGATTCAGCAGAGCCTCTCGCCGTTGAAGGAGATGGCGTGCACGCATTCGCTCTACGATGGCCTTGCAAAATTCCCCATCACCTGTGGGGGATCCCCCTTCTCTCTCTTCCTTCCTCTCTCTTGTTGTTGTCTTTCTCCACCTCTTTCTTCCGATCTCACATTCTCGCTCTCTTTTTTTGTTTGTCTCTCTCTCTCTTACCTGACGTCTTTCCATCTTGTCTCTCTGTCAAATTTAAACATCTTTATTAGTCTCATTGGCACAGCACAAATACATTTACAGCCAGAACACACTATCATAAAGTAAGAGAATAACTACTGTAATTAACCTAATTGTATATCAGAAAATATCATTCATATATGAATGAAGTAATTCTGAATGAATTAATGAATGACAGAGTGATTTATTAATTCATGCAGAGGCAGTCATTGTAACGCAGTTTGTAGAATGAAGCCTTGTCTATGGTAAGACTGGGGTCATTCTGGGGTTGCTGAGGGTTCAAACCTTCAACCTGCTGTTTTTCAGCATACTTCCTCTATAGCCCTATGACAGTCCCAACACAACTGCACAGTATACACATGGTTTTCATTAGACCAAAGCTTTTATTTTTTGCATTATACATATATTAATTTATTATATTTATTATACTACAATTCATTTTCTGTCCAAATGCTACATCCATGTTCCCTAAGGTGGAAATGCTGCCATGGTAACACCTTCACTATGGGATGTGACACACAGATGTAACACCAATCTAACACAACGTATGTAGTTGCTGGCACAGAGAGTACACCATATATTCATACCTGAAGGTACCTGGACCAGCCAGGGGAGGGCACTAGAGAGGCCACTGAGTTTAACCAATTTACCCACTACTTCAGTGGTGAGCCAGTTGTTACCACAGCCAATTGCTCGACTGGGAGTCATTCCAGCCAATGGGATTGCATAGCTGCGACAGGAACATGTGACTTCATGAATGAGCCACCAAGCCAATCTTTGCCCAAAACCACAGCTGGTAATCCTGCCTGTGTCTCACAATCTGATTGGGGCATCAAGCTCCCCCTTTCACCCAATCACAGATCTTGTTGATGAGTAGCTCTCGTAACTCTCTGGCCTCAGGGTCAAACACAGAGATAGTTTCAGGCACCGTTTTAACACAAAGTCTGTTAAATAAACATAATTCATGTTATTCACTTTTTTAGGCCAATATTTACATCAACAACTAAAATTATATTTTATAACTTTTTCCTCTTCGAAAATGTCAGATTTTACAGTTTCCCCTGGGCCCACAGGATAATAGCAACAACAACATCACAGTTCAATTATTTGGTGATGGATTGACAAAGTGAGGTACTCATCCATGTTGACAATGAGGCAAACCTGCAGAAGGCCTTCCAGCCTTTTTTTCTTTTAAGAATATGTTTTAATAATACCACAGGTTTCAAATTATTTCCAACATTTTTTTTTTTAACTGAAGTGACAAGTATAAATGAAGGTACAATGAGAAGTGCCGTGAATGTCAAATTGGAAAATATATCTGTGCGAGAATAATTCCACAGGTCTCCCATTATCAAACTAAAATGACTTCAGACATCCGACGGGCTTACAGAAAAAAATGTTCCATTTCTCTTTCTTTTTTTTGCAAGCCATTGTCTTCTCCTCTGGTTTTCGAACAGGGCTGGTGTATTCTCTTTATTAACAGTCGTCAGTCCAGCCTACACTCCTGTTTGCTTTGCATTCACCCTGTGCAGCAGGTTATTTTCTGAGGCCTCGAAGTTATAGCTAAATTAAAGCCAATACCACATGAGGGCAATGGCTAATTAAGTGATTACACAGCTTTGATTGTGTGTAGAACCACTTTGCTTACCAGCCTGAGAGGTGATATATAATTTAATGCATATAAGTAGAACTTAAGTTAATAACAACTTAATGAATGGTTTGCCAATAGCTACAATTGTTTTCATGGTGTAAAAATCTGACTTCATTAAATGAAAGAATAGACCTATTGTAGATGTTTGTTCGAGCTGTGTAGAAAAAGTGTTCATTGTATTATACAGTTAACATCACTTTACAGTAGACAACAGCATTTTGTTTATTTTTACGAATAACCCACACATTTTAAAAACTGTACATCTCCCTATTCAACCTATATCTACAGTTTACTTTAACCTTTATTAAAAAGAAATCAGTGCAAAGTGGGAATATTATATGAGTTTATTAGAACTGTGTGTAGGTTATTCATTTGTTCTCGGGACAATAAAACAGGCATATCTTGGCCGTCAGGCTGAGGTTTAGCAGGCGAGAGCTTATTATCTGTACCTGCTCGCTGAGCCTCGGAAGGACAAAAGCAAAGGCGATTGTTCTCAGCTTTTCGCCCAAAACGGATCCGCTGTGCCCAGGCTTCTGCTTCAGCTCAGAGAAATAACAATAGTTTGTGAGTGAAAAGGCATCGCCCTCCTCCGATGGCTGAGCCTGTCGGAGGTTTGGCCGGAGCGGGCGGGGGAATGAATACCGTCATTAACTTTTTTTTTTTTTTTTTGCTTCTGCAGAGTGCGGAGCAAACAGCCGCTCCTAAGCCTCGGGCCTTTTGGCATTTTCTCCTGAAACGCGTTCGGGTTTTCATTAAAAAGAGACTTGGTAGAGAACTATGGGGCTTGTGCTGATTACATCGCTGAGGTCCGGCTCTTTTCTGGCAGGAGAGACGCAAGCGACACCCTGCTGAACACTTATGTGTTTGGGGTGGGGGGTGGGGTGCTGGTTAAAAAAAAAAACAAAAAAACATCCATACCCCCTCCTCCACCCATCCCAAAGGCCTGTTCCATGCCCCTTTTCACTAGGCCATCTGTCAAAAATTTGTAACTACGCAATAACATTCACTAAGCAATTAATGTCCGGCATGTTCAAATTTTATTGGGAGTCAGTATGGCTGTCTCAGCCAATAGGAAGGTTTGGCTGTGACCCTACTGAGCACACTTAGCCTTTTGAAGTATATCTGCAATTCAAAACAGATTTTGACAACATGTTTCTTTGAATATTTTCTACAAACAAGCATTTCCTTTGAAAAGTGTTCTTTCCGTTCGAAAATAGAATAGCATATGCTCTTAAACAGACTAAATTCGTTTGATTGGTTCCTGGCTAAACTCTTTCAGTGTTACGTTATTTTTTCCTCGGAAGGACAACCTGGTCATCTCAGTAATGAGTCATAGCTGAGCAGGGGAAAATGAGATGTCTGTGTGACAGCTGAGAAATAGATGAGATTTTCCATGAGAAATATGAGGGACATAATCTGCTGGGGGGATAATGAGGGGGTTCCCCCACTTTCCCCAATATTCAGAACTGCAATGCCCACCCCCCCCCCACTAACTTGATAGTGGTCAATACTGTGTTTGAAAACATGGATCTTTCCCAATTCTTTTTGTAAAACTCTGATTAGCATAAACAGCCATTGTCCATTTCTGAGACACAGTCAGTAACTGTAAGGCCCCTGCACGGCAGAACTGTAAGCGGCATACCTCCTCCATCGTGACCTCATTTCCTGCTGATCACAGTCAGACTGGACCCCATGGAAATCGGCATTAAATTAAAAAAAAAGCCACTTCCCGACCACTGGCCCACCTTTTTAACGCGGCGATAAGGGCCGCACATTAACCTGTGGAGCACAGGGCTCCGGAACATTCTCTGTGCCACATGGCGAATAATGATGGCCTGACACGGGTCGGAGGAGTGCGCCGTAATGAAACGAAATGAGACGGAGGAGCTCCTCGTTCCTGACCCGCCATGTTATAAGGCTCGCCTGCTCGTTACTGTCTTTAATAAAGATAAAGACCCTCCATGGGAGAGGTCGGCCTGCGCACCGCGCTTGGCTCCTCATTAATATCACAGAGGAAGGCCAATGGGTCCCTCCTGCTCATTTCCTCTTCCCTTCGGAAACCTCCTCTTTTATCTTTATTTATTATATCATTACGGGGGCTGGCTTGCAGTTAATGTAGGTTAATTTTGACGTGTGTGTGTGTGTATGCATTCGTGTGTATGTGTGTGTGTGTGAGAAAGAGAGAGGCTGTACGTGTTTGTGGATGTGTGTGTGAATGTGTGTGCGTGTGCATGAGTGTATGTGTGCGTATGTGTGTGCATGTATTTGTATGTGAGAGGGTGTGTGTGTGCGTGTGTGTGTGTGGGTGTATGTGTGGGAAAAGAAGACAAGTGACTATAATAGCAATAGTGCTTTAGTGGTCATGTAAGTTTACAAACATGGGGCAGGTAATCTCTAAAATATATAATGACAAGATGTTATGGCAAGTGGAAAATTGTTTTTCTGGTGAAGTGAAACCAGAATTCGCCTGCCAAAACCGTGAAACTTTCATAGAAATGTCAATTTTTGGATTTGGATTGTTGTGCAATACCATTGCCAAACTGCAGGATGTGATATATCAGTTAAGAAACATGATGTGGAGTCAAGCTGGCCGCAGACCGGCCTCTCCATAACTCAATATTCCGCTGACTTACTGTCAGCCATCCATGCCAATACGTTATACTGAAAGATGCAATTATTGCAGACAAACAGGATGTTTGCGTTGTCAGAGCCACTGTATGTAATCAGACTATATTACCGTGATCACGGGAGATTCTCCGGCTTGCTTCGGCTCCCAAACGTCAGGGACATCGACTCTCAAATCTGTCATTTTGTCCAAATCTTTCAGCCTGTTGGAGTCTGCCCCCCCCCCCCAACCTCCTCCCCCCTGCCCCCGCTGCTATGCTCTGCGTTCCATTACAAACAATTTTTTAAAAATCGTTCACACTCCAGTGCCCGCAATTTCACCTGGGATTTTCCGTGCTCGGAGAGAAGGGCTCGGTTTGTTTCAAATCAGGTATTTATCATTCCAGAGGTTACACCAAAGGAATGATTATCTTTTACACCCATCAAAGATTCACTGAGGCAGAGAGTTCTTGGAGCAAGCAGGTCCATATTAACACACGCGAAAAGGAAAGGAGCGTACTGCGACAGACCCTCAGAAAAAAAGAGACCCAAAAAAACACAACAGAATCCTGGGTTTTTGTGATACGCCTCTGTGTGGGGTCTCAGGGTTGCTGTCACAGAGGGTAATCGTGTGATTTTGTCAGGGGGAGACGTGAGCGACGGGACGGGGCCTCGTTAATGTGAGGTCCTGCAACCTAAAGGCAGATTAGCAACCGGCTCATTAACTTCCCCAAGCTTTGCCAAAGCCTCACAACAACAGATGTGGGAACAGAGAGAGAGAGAGAGAGAGAGTGACGAAGAGCAGGCTCTACCGCAGTTCATCTCATAAACGCCGTTAAGTCAGTCTCGCTGTTCACCATGTCTCCCCGTGTGACCCATCCCAGGCCACAATGCCTCATGGTTAGCATAAGGACGCCCCCAGATGTGTCAGTCTCCTTCAGGGAGGGGCATGAGTAGCTCCTGGAGACCCAGAAAGAATGGGGACAAACATCTATGTTGCCATGGCAGCTGGCCCCTTGCAATATACATTTATATCTGGGCGTTAAGCTGATGCTCCTGATCCAGAATTACTTACGCAGTTTTTGCATTTCTTCGCACTGTTTTGTAGATCTGGATATTTACTGACGTACCTTTGCTCAAGGGTAGTACAGCAGTGCCCTACCCAGCAATTGAGCCTTGGGGTTACAAGCCCAGCTAATTAAAGATTAAACTACACTGGTGCCCTTTTGTATGGGCACACGGTATTTTTCTGTTTGTAACAGCAAGTTTGTGGAAGGGCAGTATCAGGTGACTGCATGTACAATCTAAATCTTTCTCTCTTTTTCTCCCTCACATTTTCCTTTTCCCTCTGCTCTTCCTCCTTCTCTCCACCTCTCTCTTTCCCTTTCCCTTTCTTTGCCATCACACTCACGACTGATTTTATCTTCTCTCTCTCTGTCTCTCTCTTTCTCTCTCCTCCCCTCCCCTCTCTTCTCTTTATCAGCCCTTTTTTTAAAGTCTGAGCTTGCCTGTGGTGAAAGAGACCTCAATCCTCGGGCCGACGATGACATCCTGTGTTAATCCTGTCCACCTGACAGTGCGACGAGCCCCATTCTCCTGTGCCGGCATGTGACCCGTCTCCGGCTCTGCCGTATGACATTGACTCTGGTGCATAAACCAATTCAAGGGCAGGATGTGCCCAGGGCCCACATCCGTTCCCGTGGAAACCAGGGGTAGTAGTAGGAGTACCAGTTAGGAGGTAACAAGTAGGACTGCCACCAATCACAGAGTATGTTGGTAATGACTGATGCAACAATACTGACTATGATTGGTGGATTATTTCGAGCTATTCTGACGGGGTCCATCTGGATATTTCCATATGGCACATGGCATGGAACTACCCACCAATCACCGTTTGGTGATGTTCAATTGCTAGTTGCCAATGTACTCAGAGATTGGTTGATCACCTTCCTGTTTTCTGCCAATAGAGTGACTGTGTCATATTGAATTATTCATTATGGAAAACAGGAAGATGGCTTCCTCTTGTAGGACTTTGGGCATGTAAGAGGTATGGGACACACAGTGAATAACTGCTAGTCAAACACAATGTTGTTTACAGCCCAAATTATATATTGAGCTGTGCAGATCTATGTGTATTCAGTCAGTAAATTATATGGCTGGGGAAGACAAGTTAAGCAAAAATCATACATAAAAATGAAGCGTAGAGGCACTTCATTTGGTTATGTTGTGTCTCGGGGTGGTGGGGGATGTGGTGATGAGAGGAAAGTTTTGATTGCGCATATCATTTTCTTTATCTGCAAAGAACTTGAAGGTATCCAACCATGATTTCTAAAAGCGTCGCTGACATACAATCTTGATAAGCAAATGGCGGTTGAACGACTGAGGCTTTTCTTCTGTGGAAATCTATTCGCCTCTGCCGAGTTCAGCGCTCCTTTCAGGAAATAAAGCAGCTGTGTTCAGGCTGAGCGGAACCGGTGTGTCTATCGGCCCCTGCCATCTCTCCATTAAAGCGCACGGACCGCAGATTTTAATAACCCCGATCGACGAATCTGGAGCATCGGGAGGCTTTTCCCCATTCGCGGGGGCCGCCAGATAAAAGCCCACAGACCTGTTAGCTTCTTTGTCTGTGGGATTACATCCCTTTTGAAATCCACAGAGTATTTACGAGGGTTAATTCAAAAACCCGCCCAGCCTGCAGACCTGACAGCTCGCCTTGAATGCCAGATGGAGAGGCTGAGTTTGGGGTCCATGCTTGCGCGCTGTGCCGTGCAGCTTGCTTCTGTTACATGTTGCATGCTCCTACGGTTTGCAATCTTCTGATTTAGTGCGCAGTACAGTTGTGTAATATGTAGAATGCTCACACACTGTGCAGTGAACTGTGTAGCAAGCTCATGCAGTGTGCTCATATAGTGTGTAGTGTAGTGAGTAGTGTACTCCTGTAATGTGAAGTGCACTTCTGTACTGCGTAGAACACTAATGTTGCAAGCTCATGCAGTGTGCTCATATAGTGTGTCATGTAGTGAGTAGTGTACTCCTGTAGTGTGAAGTGCACTTCCGTGCTGCGTAGAACACTAATGTTGCAAGCTCATGCAGTGTGCTCATATAGTGTGTAGTGTACTCCTGCAGTGTGTAGTGCACTTCTGTACTGCGTAGAACACTAATGTTGCAAGCTCATGCAGTGTGCTCAAATAGTGTGTAGTGGAGTGGGTAGTGTAATCCTGTAGTGTGTAGTGCACTTCTGTACTGCGTAGACCACTAATGTTGCAAGCTCATGCAGTGTGCTCATATAGTGTGTAGTGTACTCCTGCAGTGTGTAGTGCACTTCTGTACTGCGTAGAACACTAATGTTGCAAGCTCATGCAGTGTGCTCAAATATTGTGTAGTGGAGTGGGTAGTGTAATCCTGTAGTGTGTAGTGCACTTCTGTACTGCGTAGACCACTAATGTTGCAAGCTCATGCAGTGTGCTCATATAGTGTGTCATGTAGTGAGTAGTGTACTCCTGTAGTGTGAAGTGCACTTCCGTGCTGCGTAGAACACTAATGTTGCAAGCTCATGCAGTGTGCTCATATAGTGTGTAGTGTACTCCTGCAGTGTGTAGTGCACTTCTGTACTGCGTAGAACACTAATGTTGCAAGCTCATGCAGTGTGCTCAAATATTGTGTAGTGGAGTGGGTAGTGTAATCCTGTAGTGTGTAGTGCACTTCTGTACTGCGTAGACCACTAATGTTGCAAGCTCATGCAGTGTGCTCATATAGTGTGTAGTGTACTCCTGCAGTGTGTAGTTCACTTCTGTACTGCGTAGAACACTAATGTTGCAAGCTCATGCAGTGTGCTCAAATATTGTGTAGTGGAGTGGGTAGTGTATTCCTGTAGTGTGTAGTGCACTTCTGTACTGCGTAGACCACTAATGTTGCAAGCTCATGCAGTGTGCTCATATAGTGTGTAGTGTACTCCTGCAGTGTGTAGTGCACTTCTGTACTGCGTAGAACACTAATGTTGCAAGCTCATGCAGTGTGCTCAAATATTGTGTAGTGGAGTGGGTAGTGTAATCCTGTAGTGTGTAGTGCACTTCTGTACTGCGTAGACCACTAATGTTGCAAGCTCATGCAGTGTGCTCATATAGTGTGTCATGTAGTGAGTAGTGTACTCCTGTAGTGTGAAGTGCACTTCCGTGCTGCGTAGAACACTAATGTTGCAAGCTCATGCAGTGTGCTCATATAGTGTGTAGTGTACTCCTGCAGTGTGTAGTGCACTTCTGTACTGCGTAGACCACTAATGTTGCAAGCTCATGCAGTATGCTAATGTGGTTTACAGCTAGCACTTAGGGCTTGTAGTTCACTCATGTAGCAGAGGTGGAAATCCCTGGCTTCAGAGAGTAAAAGTACAACCCTATATGTTCTCTATCGATGCACTAAACCAGCTGATCCATAGCAAAACTCAGCCAGATAGATGAGCTAATTACAGTTAATCACCTGTGTAAGTGCGCTGGTAGACCGATGCATGTTAACGCTTATACTCTCTGAAGACAGAGCTTTCCACCCCTGTCTTGTAGTGTGCAGGGTGTTGATGAACAGCACTATATGAGGTGTCTTCATATTCTTATGTTGTGTTTGTAATGCACTCCTATAATGCGTAGTCCACTCACGTACAGTATTAAGAGTATTAAGTATTAAGTAAGAGTGTTGTGTTCAAGTGGAAAGCTTGTATAGTGTGTAGTGATCATGTAGCGAGCTTCTGCAGTGAGCATGCAAGCTCTTGGACATGATTTTTTTATTTTTTACGTTTATTTGTTTTTGTTTTCTTTTTTTTTGCCTGGGAGAATTTGTGACATTGAAGCAAGGCATGTTTCAATACAGGGGTGGGGATGGGGGTGGGGGTGGGGGGGGCCCTACGGTGTCCTCCAGACAGCCCAAAGCACCCCCCCCCCACCTCGTTCTCTCTGCCTCTGTCAGGTCGCATCACACAGAGCAACGCACGCGAGCGTGTGCATGACCCAGGGACCGCTGCAGATTCTCTGCACCGCAGAAATTTTTCACCCTGCCTGGCGGTTTTTCCTTTCCGCTTCATCATCATCACGATCATCATCATCTTCATCATCGTCATCACTGCCTGCGTCAGCTCGTGCGGGCCAGACCCCAGGAGGGGGTGTTTTCTGCAGGGGTGGGGCGCGGTAAAGGGTACGGGGGCAGACAGGGCCAGAGAAGAGTCCTGCTAAATTAAGCCCTAAAAAAGACCCCACGAGAGAGAGAGAGAGAGAGAGAGAGGGAGAGAGAGACAGTCAGAGAGAAAGTGGGAGAGAGAGAGAGAGAAATGTGGGAAGGTGCATGTGATTGGAAGGGTAGGTGATGAATGGGGTGTGTGGAACATTTTCACACAGGACATTATTAATGACGGTGAGAGACCCAGAGAAGCAACAAGGCAAACACTTGGCCAGCTCTCCGTGGGGACTCTCTCCTGTGTACGTGTGTTATTTTTTTAAAAGATGCGGCATCAGCTATCTGAAGAGTAAGGGTTTTTATATTTTTTTTTGCTTACTGTACCAGAACCTACAACATCATCCTAAAGGTCAAACACGATATGCCACAATTCTCCCCCGAAAGAGATGTTCTTCAATGTCATTCGCATTACTGTTTTGTACCCATCTATGACCTTGAGTGTCATTGAAATCCAAGCTTTATTAGGTATGATTTTTTGAGGTACTGTAGAACCTCTTAACATACGAATGTATTGGGAATTGTAACTTCATAATACTACTGTTTTCATGGTTTAACTCCTTTATTGTTTGCAATCACCAGCACTAACACTGGCTTCTGTGTCTACATTTGACTGGATTTCAGTTTTTTTTTAATCAGTGGAAGGTATAAGGTGTAGCTGCATGAGCTATCAGTGTGTACCTCAGAGGTTCCTATCTGTGAGATTTTACTGAATAATTGTTGGACTTTCAGTCAGAACATACAACGGAGTAAAACGGAGAGAGGCATAAACATGGCTAAATGGACAATAGCAGAGGCAAAGGAGAAGCAAAGTGCAGCAGCCAATCAACATGCAGTATTAACCCACAGAGCAGCAGCCAATCAACATGCAGTGTTAACCCACAGAGCAGCGGCCAATCAACATGCAGTATTAACCCACAGAGCAACGGCCAATCAACATGCAGTATTAACCCACAGAGCAGCGGCCAATCAACATGCAGTGTTAACCCACAGAGCAGCGGCCAATCAACATGCAGTGTTAACCCACAGAGCAGCGGCCAATCAACATGCAGTATTAACTCACAGAGCAGCGGCCAATCAACATGCAGTATTAACCCCCGCATTGTTGTTTATTGATTTATTGACAACCCTGGGTCCAGTCCACTCATACCTGGCTGGGAGCTATGTACACGGACTGACCTGTGACACCAGCCTACCACTCCACCCCCTCAGAGCACACAGAGCTGTATGAGAGCCTGGTACCGCTGCCAATTAAGACACACACACGCACACATACACACACTCACTCACATGCACACACGCACACACACACGTGCATGCACACATGCACACACTCTCATACACACACAAACATAAGCACACACGCACACATGCACACACGTGCACGCACACACGCACACATACGCACACATGCACACATATACAAACACATACACACACGCACACACACTCACACACATATGCACACACACCCTCACACACACACAAATACTTCCACACATACACATGCACGTACGCGCACACAAACACACACACACACATTCTATGCTCGCTGACCCTCAGTTATCAGCTCGAGGGGCAAGAGCTGTTTGGGTTCTGTTTTTCCCTGTTCTCTTCATCTGAATGCAAAATGGAGAGAGATACGGAGAGAGAGAGAGACAGTGAGAGGCCAGTGAAGGGGGTCCCTTTAGTCCGACCGTTGACTCTGGTTATTATTTAAGCCGCCTTTCGCAGCTAAGCAGAGAGGCCTCGGCAGGATGACAGGCCAATATGAAAATGGAAAATAGGAGGAATACGTGTCTCCAGACAGGTCTCACTTTCTGGGTAGAGAGAGGGGGAGAGGAGGTGGAGGAGGACTGGGGGGTGGGGGTGGGGGTGGATGGGAGGGGGCGGGGGGTGGAGGGGGGCGACTCAATTATTTATTTGTGCATATATCTCGCCTGGGGGGTGAGCACACAATCTAAATGGTAATGGAAGGCCTTTTCTGCCGTGTGTCTGGCTCCCGGCATCTGATTGGCCAGCCCACCACGCAAGTTGGCCTCTCTCTCGCCGCCACGTCTTCATTACCGCGCCTGGTGGAATTGTTGACTTAATGCGCCGCTAATTCCGTATCCCTGTCGCGCTGAGAGGGGAAGGGGGAAGAAAAATCAGCTAAGCAATGCAGACATAATGAGTTCTAAATCAGGTTATAACTACAGGGGAGTTTAGCATGCCTCCCCTTACACTGGGCACCCCCCCCACCCCCCCCCCCCCCCAAAGCCAACCACTCCCACCACCTCCTCTGTAATTTCCAGTAGCTTAATTATGAATTTTGAGTTTGAATTGTGGGAAAAAGCTTGATTGTGACGCTCATGATCTGGCCTTTCCCGTTCGTTTGGAGAGGGCTTTGTGGCAGTCCTGGAGGCCAGACGTCCGGATCCAGAGAGATCTATCTGTCTGAGAACAGTGCTTACAGTTGCATGTTCTGGCATAGCTGGCTCAGCCATTGGTCAGTTTTCTCAGTGGGCGGGTCCCGGGAGCATGACATGTATGACAGACACCCACTCTCCCAATGGCTTATGTCTGAATCTCTGGTTTGAACTGTCGCTTTCTCAGTAGGCCCCGCCCTCACTGAGTTCATGTTATTGTTTAGAAAATATCCCTCCCCAAAAGCGCTTCCCAAAAGTACTTCACTGCTTTCACCAAGCTCACAGCAGAGGCTAGGCCTGGTTTAGATTAACACTTGTAACCTGCCATGAAAATAATCTCTGGTCTGAGTTACCTGTAAACCTCTGCGACTGCATTTCCTCTTTAGATCAGGGATCGTTGCATGTATTATAGTGGATGGGACAGCTGCTTGGGCCATGATGCTGTTTGCACACTATTCTCAAGTACTCATGCCTGTAGAAACTGACCATCATGCTATAGCCTATTTTAAGGCAAAGCAGACTCATCGTGAAGCCCTTCATCCGTATATCACATCCCATTATTAAAAAATGCTGCTGCGCAATAATCCAAACAATAACTGACATGTCATTTTTTCATCAAGTAACATTTTTGTCTTCCCCCAAACCTATTTCCCACTTGCTGCGATGCACACTCCTGCATATTTCACTGATGTGATGCTGGCAGTCCAGCTTATAACATTACTAAATAAATGAAGGGGTGCTACTTTTCTAACTAGTTACATTGCATCACCTGTCTGTGCTTCCTTTGTGTTTCTTCAAACAAACTCAGGAAGAAAGTTTGGCTGAGTTTGCTAAGCTGTTGAAATATATTTTTTTTATGTGTCCACCAAAGTAATATGTAATTCATAAAATGAGGAGGTGCTTGGCTCTCAGAGATACACTTCATAATTTAAGCAGAAATGAGCAGGCAGGCACAATGATGGAGTCTTGGTACAGAGCTTCCTCAGTGTGCTGTGAGCTCATGTCTTCATGGTGCTGTGACTGCTGTCACAGGAATTATGGGTAACAGAAGAGTCATGTGTTCCGTCCTGTTGCATCACAAAGGCGGAATGTTCTGCATCGAAGTCCAGAGACCATCTCTAATCTGTAAACTGTGCTCATGCCTATAGCACATCCCTCAATTTAAATCTTCTTTCTCTCATTTTCTTTTCTTTTTTTTCCCCATCTTTCTCCCATTTAAAACCTTGCTCCATCTTTTTTTTTTCTTGGGCCATTAAAAAAAAAACAAAAAAAAACAAATGAAGGTCATTGGTTTGCTTAACAAAAAAAAACGGTAACTGTTCAGCCATGATCTTTTCTGCTGGCTGTTGTTTCCTCATCATGCGTCTTTGAGAAGTGCCCGCTTGCTGTAGTGGATGCTGAATAACAGTGATCCGCAGAATGGCGGGTTACGGACTGGTTGCATGCACAGACAGAACGTGTATAACTCTGACGGGGGGCCGTTGACTTTAAAATGGCTGCTGTCACCAAACACCACACCATCGTCTGCACTTTGGTAGTGATGACATCAGTCGTGGTGACATGTGCCTGGTTGGTCGAGCAGCGCAAATCAAAGTGTTTAACATTAAAACAGCCTCAGAGCCCAAGCGGTCAGTCATTGAAAGTCATGGGCCTGTATTCATAAAACACCCCAGCGTAGGAGTGCTGGTCTAACATCAGGCTTCCCCTGTGCACACCATAATCTTATCCATGAGGAGCTAAAAGGAAAAGCTGACCCTAGATCAGGGCCTGTATTCACAAAGAGTAGGAGCGTTGATCTAGGAGTAGGATTCCCGCTGACCTAATGCTAACCTCATCCTAATGCTAACCTCATCCTAATGCTAAACTCATCCTAATGCTAAACTCATCCTAATGCTAACCTCATCCTAATGCTAACCTCATCCTAATGCTAACCTCATCCTAATGCTAACCTCATCCTAATGCTAACCTCATCCTAATGCTAAACTCATCCTAATGCTAACCTCATCCTAATGCTAACCTCATCCTAATGCTAACCTCATCCTAATGCTAACCTCATCCTAATGCTAAACTCATCCTAATGCTAACCTCATCCTAATGCTAACCTCATCCTAATGCTAAACTCATCCTAATGCTAACCTCATCCTAATGCTAACCTCATCCTAATGCTAAACTCATCCTAATGCTAAACTCATCCTAATGCTAAACTCATCCTAATGCTAACCTCATCCTAATGCTAACCTCATCCTAATGCTAACCTCATCCTAATGCTAAACTCATCCTAATGCTAACCTCATCCTAATGCTAACCTCATCCTAATGCTAACCTCATCCTAATGCTAAACTCATCCTAATGCTAAACTCATCCTAATGCTAAACTCATCCTAATGCTAACCTCATCCTAATGCTAACCTCATCCTAATGCTAAACTCATCCTAATGCTAACCTCATCCATTATGCTTAAACAGGAAGAACTGATCCTACATCAGGATGTGTATTCATAAAGCATCTATCCTGACCTAAGATCAGGTTTCTCTGCCCTATTGTCAATGTATCCATTATGACTTAGAAGGCCAAACTGATCCTGAGTCAGCTCTCTCATTCTGAGACACTTTATGAAAATTGTCGGCCTTACCACCTGGGAATAACTAATGTTGTAGCAGCGACTGGTTGTCCAGGGATACCACAGTCAGAGTTGGGCAAAGGTGAGCATGATTTTAAACATGTCACCCCTCGCTGCACAACCTAGTGACATATGGCAATTTGCTTGTGTCACCGAGGGTTTGTTCCAGGTGGGCCCTAAGGAGATTTCAGAAGTAAGGATATCTTTTCACCATTCTTATGGTGAAGAGTCCTAATCCTGGAACACTCGACTAAAGGAAATATAGCTCCAAAGCTATGGGTCTTGTCTGTGATATATTATGGGAGTCAAGCTCATGGTTGCCAGATCAAAAATTATGAAATCTTGACTTTGGCTTTTGGCTGAGGGGAAAAAAAATCCTTCCTCACCACCCTGTCTAGCTTTTTGTCCACCAAACAAAACATTGCCTCGCAATCCTCTCCCACGCTGAGACAAATTGCTTTTACTTTGGGTCCCCTCCTGCCTCCCCCCACCTCCCCTTTTTGTTGCAACCTGACAAGGAACCTGATTAGACTGGAGAGTAATCAATAGGATGGGGGCTGGGGGTGGGGGGTGGGGGGGTGGGGGGTCAGCTTGAGATCAAGGCAGAAAATGAACAGTTGAGAAGCTGACAGAGTGTGACTCACCGCTTTGGGTCACATGACCTGTTGGAAATGCATGGGTAGAATGTCCCAGACTGAGGGTTCCAGGCTAGAAAAGCACCCAGCCCAGCCATGAGCCCTGAGCCTTGCCCCACACAGACAGGGTAGACATCTGGTAGGCCTCACTAGAGAAAGATATAGGGTTAGGCCAGTTGAAGTCATTAATCTAATCGCTCTCTAGCGGCCCCTCCTGGCCAGTCTGGTACCTGCACCTAACATATATTCACCAGGTACAACAATGGGGGTCAGATCTCTCGCATATTGGAATTTTTACACTGGCTTCCTGTCAAATTTGGACTTGAATTTAGGATTTTTTGTGAATCGCATGGTCAGTTTATGTGAGTGATTTACTCCATCCTCACATCACCAGTACGTCTCTTACGGCTCCTGACCAAGGGCTGTTGGCTGTCCCTCTGTCTAGACTCGACAAACAAAAGGTGACCGAGCATTCGAAATACCCGCCCTCAATCTCTGGAACCGCCTTCTTATAAACATAAGATTTGTGGACACTGCTGACACCTTTCAGAAGCGTCTAAGGACCCCAACTGGCTTTTGTTTAGCTCTATGTTGTGTCTGTAATTGCTTTAACTGTAAGTTTGTCATGATTTATGCATGTCATTACCTGTGAAGCACTTTGTGACTTGAGATGTGTTTTTTAAAGGAAAGTTACCAACTTCTGTTCTCCTGGCAGCATAGGCAAGTGTAAATGTGAAAGGCAGTCAGCTGAGGGGAAGAGATGAGAAACCACAGGAACAAAAAAGTTCAACATACTGAGATTTTTTTAGGCTTTTATATTTCCGAATAGGTCACCGGAGACCATGGAAGACAACACGGCAGAAGTTACAACACACATTTACCGCAACCTTACCTGATCAAACAATTGGCTATAATAAAAAAAGTACACAATGAGTCCCTTGGATTCCATTTGGGTAATAAACTCTCTGTCTACCAGCCATGACAAAGTACCTGATAGGCTGTCCTAGATCTGGACATAAACAAATCAAACTGCATCTGTAGTACAGGCAGAATGAGCCAAAACCTCCTGCTTTCATTTCAATTTCAGTTACAATTAGTGATTGCGTCTCAGAATAGGACTACTGATCTAGGATCAGTTTCCCCTGTCCGTATCCTTATCTATTATGTGCTGAACGGTAATACATCGGGGTAACAGTTGGCTAATGTCCAGCTTTTCCAATTGTTAAATGTAGCCTGTCTACCTGGGCCTATATTCCATATCTCAAACCAACAGTGCTGATCTGGGATCAGTATAGCCTCTTAGCTTGTAAGAGATAAGGTTAGGACAAAAACAGTTGTAACCTGATCCAAGATCAGCACTCTTACTCTGACATGATTTATGGATACAGGCCCTGATCTAGTATCAGTTTTACCTTTTGGCTCATAATGGATAGGGTTAGGATATGCACATTAGGAAAGCTGACCCCAGATCAGTGCTCCAACCCCAACATTGTTGATGGATGAAGGCAGCATTCCCTTTTAGCTCATAATGGATAAGATTTTCCCATCATTAATCCCATCACATTTAACTTTGTCATTCCTCCCCAAAACCAAAAAAACCATCAGGGATCCAGCAGAGGGTTCTGGCACCAGCTTAATGCATTTCTAGCCTTTTTCAAAGCTCACGCCCTGCATCCCATAATATTGTAGGCCTTCAACACGTGCTCCCATCCAGAGATACTTACACAGCTTACATCATTGCAACCCTATGCATTTATACAGATGGATGTTAACTGAAGAAAGTCGGGAGAAGAACCTTGCTCGATGGTACAACGACATTGCCCTACCTGGGAATTGAACCTGCAACCCCTACAAGACCAGCTTCAGTACCGCTATGCTACACTGCCGCAGCTGAGACACAGCAGCCAGCGCCAGGGGCGACAGCCTGTCCCCTCTCGCCTCCCCTCCTCTCTTGTCCAATGTCCAACCCACTGAGCCACGACATAGACTGACAGAATGGGGCTGAAATGGGGCTGAAATGTTTGCTGACGGGAGTCCGAGAGGCCGGGAACAAGGCCCAGACGGCCTGTTTTTATCCCCAACGGAGGAGCACTGACCGTCCCACACTGCTCGACCTAGATGTTCCATCTCATGTTCCAGATTGTTCCTCTGAGCGAGACGCAAGACTTGGCTGGTGGTTGGGTGGTGGGGTGGGGGGGTTTGTATTTTTAGTTTGATATACAGCTGATCACGGCCAGAAAGTTTTAATATCCCAGCATGCAGTTCAGTTCAGGTTTTGTGGGGGGGAGGGGGGGTGAAGGTGGTGGCAGAAAATTTGCTATGCAGCTTGTATTGGTTACAGTCTGTCTTAAGTCATCATGGCCGGAAAGAAAGGTCGCCTGTAATATCCCAGCATGCACTTTGATTTAGGGGGTGGGGGAATACTTGTCGCCATGGATTTTAATGCTTCTTCGTCCAGCTGTTATCGGGAAACACTAAGTAAGAGGCAGGGAGATAATGGTTAAATGTGTCATCCCCAGCCCCCCCCCCGCCCCCAACCTCGCACCCTTCAGCTGGCAGCTACAAGCAGCTAAGTGCTCTGACTCACACCTTCTGGCTCGGGGGGGGGGGTCTAACGCGGCTCATGTCATCATGTCGAAATATTGGTCAGAGGACACAGGGGAAAAAAACTGTTCAGGGGTGACTTTCATTTTCTCTGTTTCTCTGTACCAAATGATAAAGCCAAAATAAGAACAAGATTTTTTTTCTATTGTGGAGATGGTCGGTCTATGTTCTGTCACTGTCATCCAGGTGCAACCCCTCATTTTGTTAGCACTGACTTCACCCCAAATGTTTATGATCACATGGTAACAGCAAATAGGAACCCAGAATGGGAACATTCTTGACTGAGGAAGACATGAAAACACAGAGGAATAGTGAAAACAATGTGACTGTTTTGATTAAAGACATTATACTCTAAAAATAGTTAGCTTGCTGAACAATAAGCTGTTGTAGTGAGATATTTTTTTGTTTGTATTTTGTTTTGAAGCAGCGATGAATGACGTTGCATTTTAACAAACTTTAGAAGGACGAGTCTATAGCTAACCTTAGCTAGTTAGGTAGATCTGGGCTGTTCAAACGGGTTTACTAGCTACATACAGGTCACATAAAACATGGAAAGCTAATGGACGCCTGTTTGTTTCAAACTGTTCAGCTACAGCTTATAAACAGAAAACACAGTCACTGGTGAACTTTTTTGTGACTCTATCTGTGGTGATATAACTTACTTTTCAGTTTCCACTTTCTGTGCTCCGTGGTCGAGGTGAATTCGCTGACAGCCCACTTTGTGGCTCTTCAGTCTCTGAGAGCCTACTTTCCCTCTCAGCCAGCAACGTCGCCACCGCCCATTCGCTTGTCTGTGGCACGGCTCAGCCACAGGTTTTTCAGTCACCTGGCTGTAAATGTGACTCGACGACATGCCATTAACACCGCTTTTAAAAATATAATCACGACCGTGGACGGATACGTCGCTGCCAATACACGGGAGAGCCAAACCGCACGACAGGAAAGACTGACTGGGCCTAATTGCTTCTTACCGACCACGGGCCAAACTCACCTTCTCTGACAAAAGCCTTCAAATGCGCAAGGTGTTGGAGGGCACAGCCAAGCAGAACTACATATAAATGTAAATGAGTGTCTTCGGCCCGTGCTCGAGCTAACCTGGTTTTTTTAATTATCCCTGACAGCCAGGGACCAGCGGTCAATTAACCACTCCGAAAGGTTAGCGCTTCATACCAAAGGCAATGGACCGTGCGTTTTCCACGTGAGGTGTCCACCATTAATTCGATGGCCGGGGGGTGGAGCCGCACACACATCTGGCTGGGAACTACACAGCAGGGTCCCTGAAACTATTGATGGGGTGAGTGAGGAGTCACCAACCCTAGAAAAAGTTCAATTGTCAATCATTTATTTGGTTGAACCAATCAAAATGTTTTGTTCTCCAAAGCAGAGCGAAATAAGTGGGTGAAATCGTTGAGTATTGGTCATGTATTGTATTTCAATACATACAATAGACCGTGGTGTTATTTCAGTGTTAAAATTTTTTACTGTGCAATTCAATATATTTCATATTCATGGTGAAAAAAAAACAAAAACAAAATCATGTTGGCGCAACTGTCCATTTGTGGTCCCCCATCAATGCTTCCAGATGTGGGAGGATTTTGTGTGTGTGTCTGTGTGTTTGTGCGTGTGTGTGTCTGTGTGTGTCTGTGTGTGTGTGTGTGTGAGTGACGGGGAGTGGGGTGGTGATGGGGGAATGACAGGTTGTCATGGTAAACACTCTGTCATTTGATGGCGGTTGGGGGGGGGTTCTGTCAGCACCACGCTCACTCGATCAGCAGTAACATCTGCTGTAGCGGCCCAGCGCGGGGATTCTCCAGCTTTGCACCGGCACCGACGGCCAACAACCGCCAATGCTTCCTCCTCGGGCCCACGAGCTGGAACAGGTTTGGCTCAGCAGTACTTTTAAACAATGCTTAATAAACTGTTAATTAACTATATTTACTCATGTTATTAAATGTGAATTACCATACGTATACACCATTGTTAGCATTAGGTTAGCATGAGTTACTGTAGTCATGAAACAGTCATGATCGCCGCCATCTTCATAATAAATGATAATACAGACATACTGTATGTATGCCCATAGCTGTTCACATCTTAGTCACCGTTCATACTGTTAATGAATGCGTTTATTAAGCATTTATTATGCGCTTATCCATGTTAACTACTGTATTAACTCCTGTTAGTTAATGTGCTGTTAATAACACGAACTATTACAGTAACTGACATGATTTATAATATGGTGTTAATTAAGCATTTATAAATGTATGTTAGCTAATGTATTAATAAATATATTAAAAATGCTTCATAAAGATGATTGGTATTACCTATCAGACACATTTTGGAGTCCCCACAAAAGCTATTTCATGACCAGAATAATATGTTAATGTCTTTGTAAATGCTCAGAAGGAGTAAACATCAACATTCCTTTGTCTCAATAAAAAACACCACACTGCTATGAAAAAACACATAAGGAGATAGTTCACCATGATGAATGTGAATCATCTGTGGTGAGGGGAGACTGCATTAGTTGACAGGTGTAATCATGGCCCCTGCCCCCACGTCCAATAACACATCATGTCTCTCCTTGCTAACAAACTCCAGGAGGAGTGACTTAACACATTGGGTTTCGTTCTTGTCATGAGCTACCGTCATGTTGCAGTACTGCAGGTTTTTCCTGCAGTGCTGAGGGGATGGAGACTGAAACGCGGATCCGACCCAGAACATGCTGACAGCACAGAGGTCCATTTGGTGAGAGCTGCCTGCTAATCCTACTCCATACACATGAGCTACCCCTGTGGGGTACACTGTACACTGTGGGGTAAACGGACTGGTGCAGAGAACTGAACAGGGCTAGCTCCCCAATGATTATGACCAACACAGAAAAAAAAAAGATAAAAATTAAAGTAATTAATCAAAGTTGGTGATAATAATCTGAGACCAAAATAATCTAAATGTTAATAAACTAAGACTAAAATAAATTACCCAAGTAATAATAATCTAAGTTATAATTAACTAGAGTTATATTAATCTAAGAGATAATAATCTAAAACTGCTTTCATATAAATGGAAATAATCACTGGTAAAAATTAAACTAATCTGATGATCCAGACGTTAAAACAATCCAGGTGATGAATCACAAGAAATGTAATCTCACTATGTGATAATCATTTAAGTAATACAAAAATAAACAAACTAAATTACCATAATCTGAATCTAATAATAAAAGGCCAGAGGACTAAAACCAAAACACAGCCTTCCAGCTGGTCAGACTCATGTGCTCATATTCAAGACTGGTCAGGTTCATGTGTTAATATCATGGGCTGGTCAGGTGCATGTGTTAATATCATGGGCTGGTCAGGTTCATGTGTTAATATCATGGGCTGGTCAGGTGCATGTGTTAATATCATGGGCTGGTCAGGTTCATGTGTTAATATCATGGGCTGGTCAGGTTCATGTGTTAATATCATGGGCTGGTCAGGTTCATGCATTCACATCAAGGGCTGGTCAGGTTCATGTGTTAATATCATGGGCTGGTCAGGTGCATGTGTTAATGTCATGGGCTGGTCAGGTTCATGTGTTAATATCATGGGCTGGTCAGGTTCATGTGTTAATATCATGGGCTGGTCAGGTTCATGCATTCACATCAAGGGCTGGTCAGGTTCATGTGTTAATATGATGGGCTGGTCAGGTGCATGTGTTAATATCATGGGCTGGTCAGGTTCATGCATTCATATCAAGGGCTGGTCAGGTTCATGTGTTAATATCATGGGCTGGTCAGGTTCATGTGTTAATATCATGGGCTGGTCAGGTGCATGTGTTAATATCATGGGCTGGTCAGGTTCATGCATTAATATCAAGGGCTGGTCAGGTTCATGTGTTAATATCATGGGCTGGTCAGGTTCATGTGTTAATATCATGGGCTGGTCAGGTTCATGTGTTAATATCATGGGCTGGTCAGGTGCATGTGTTAATATCATGGGCTGGTCAGGTGCATGTGTTAATATCATGGGCTGGTCAGGTTCATGTGTTAATATCATGGGCTGGTCAGGTGCATGTGTTAATATCATGGGCTGGTCAGGTTCATGTGTTAATATCATGGGCTGGTGAGGTGCATGTGTTAATATCATGGGCTGGTCAGGTTCATGCATTCACATCAAGGGCTGGTCAGGTTC
This sequence comes from Albula glossodonta, assembly GCA_019788955.1. Classification (NCBI taxonomy): domain Eukaryota; kingdom Metazoa; phylum Chordata; class Actinopteri; order Albuliformes; family Albulidae; genus Albula; species Albula glossodonta. Next base: position 16,164 of record JAFBMS010001345.1, on the reverse strand, counting down.
ATGTGTTAATATCATGGGCTGGTCAGGTGCATGTGTTAATGTCATGGGCTGGTCAGGTTCATGTGTTAATATCATGGGCTGGTCAGGTTCATGTGTTAATATCATGGGCTGGTCAGGTTCATGCATTCACATCAAGGGCTGGTCAGGTTCATGTGTTAATATCATGGGCTGGTCAGGTGCATGTGTTAATATCATGGGCTGGTCAGGTTCATGCATTCATATCAAGGGCTGGTCAGGTTCATGTGTTAATATCATGGGCTGGTCAGGTTCATGTGTTAATATCATGGGCTGGTCAGGTTCATGTGTTAATATCATGGGCTGGTCAGGTTCATGTGTTAATATCATGGGCTGGTGAGGTGCATGTGTTAATATCATGGGCTGGTCAGGTTCATGCATTCATATCAAGGGCTGGTCAGGTTCATGTGTTAATATCATGGGCTGGTCAGGTTCATGTGTTAATATCATGGGCTGGTCAGGTTCATGTGTTAATATCATGGGCTGGTCAGGTGCATGTGTTAATATCATGGGCTGGTCAGGTTCATGTGTTAATATCATGGGCTGGTCAGGTTCATGTGTTAATATCATGGGCTGGTCAGGTGCATGTGTTAATATCATGGGCTGGTCAGGTTCATGTGTTAATATCATGGGCTGGTCAGGTTCATGTGTTAATATCATGGGCTGGTCAGGTTCATGCATTCATATCAAGGGCTGGTCAGGTTCATGTGTTAATATCATGGGCTGGTCAGGTGCATGTGTTAATATCATGGGCTGGTCAGGTTCATGTGTTAATATCATGGGCTGGTGAGGTGCATGTGTTAATATCATGGGCTGGTCAAGTTCATGTGTTAATATCATGGGCTGGTGAGGTTCATGTGTTAATATCATGGGCTGGTCAGGTGCATGTGTTAATATCATGGGCTGGTCAGGTTCATGTGTTAATATCATGGGCTGGTCAGGTTCATGTGTTAATATCATGGGCTGGTCAGGTTCATGCATTCATATCAAGGGCTGGTGAGGTGCATGTGTTAATATCATGGGCTGGTCAGGTTCATGTGTTAATATCATGGGCTGGTCAGGTGCATGTGTTAATATCATGGGCTGGTCAGGTTCATGTGTTAATATCATGGGCTGGTCAGGTGCATGTGTTAATATCATGGGCTGGTCAGGTTCATGTGTTAATATCATGGGCTGGTCAGGTTCATGTGTTAATATCATGGGCTGGTCAGGTTCATGCATTCATATCAAGGGCTGGTCAGGTTCATGTGTTGATATCCTGGGCTGGTCAGGTTCATGTGTTCATATCAAGACTGATCATGTTCATGCATTCATGCACAGGGCAGTTCTTCTTTCACTGACATCTAAGATCATTTAGCTACACCATTTTAAACTACACTGCGCGATATATAGCAACAAAAAAATTGACTGAATTGGGCCTGTAGCAGGGTGTACCACACAAATCCAGACGTTTATGTGGGTACAGTCCGGATACATGGACCCAACCACTGCACCCCTCGGGAGCGTTCCCTATCCACCTCCACCAGAGGCCTGATGGCCGGCTCTCCGGCTCCCGTCACAGATCCAGTCTGGCAGCACGGGCGTTATTACGCAGAGCGGACCCTCTGTCACTGTCTCGCATCCATCTGTGATCTGTCACGCTGAGTTCTCCATTGTTTTCGCGCTTAATGGCCCACCGCACAAGCTTATAAAATGTGTGGATTACAGTCATTAGTCTCTCCAAATAATGTTGTGCAGAATATCCCCCCCCTTTTGAAACAGCTTTTAATGAGGTATTAAGATTGCTTGAGCATGCATTTTTAATGTAGTTTTAGCCATATTTAGCTCTTAACGATAACTTCAGAGACAGTCCTTTGAAATGTGCAGGGATATTAAAAAATAGGAGGGAAAAAACCCCTTGATGAGTCTGGAGAGACCTTTAAAAGCAGCCTGAGTCGTTAACATTTTAGTGTGTTCATATTGGAAAATCCACAGCAAACCGCAAACATAAAAAAAAAAATAAATAAAAATGGAAAAATCGTCTTTGTTATGTTAATGGAGAGCCACCTGGAAGTAGCACATCCCTCCTTCCAATATTTAGCAAACTGTCTGGTTTTGTATCAAAAGGAGATTATATTAATTAAATGGATGATATCAATTTTTAGAGTCGGCCGCACGAAAGTACATGACTAGTGAAAACCCGGGCGAACAAGGAGTGTTAGAGAGAGATAAGGAGGTGAGTCCTCGCTCCAACTGTTATCACAACCCTTTACAGCTCAGTGCTACCACAACGCCGGTAAGACCTGACAATACTGTACCAACCGACCAGCCACACACACAAGAAAAAAAAAAGAAGTACTGTAGGCATTCTTAGCATGAACCTGACTTCAGCTAATCGTATGCTAGCACAAATCTGAAAACATGGTGAAATGATGGGTAGGCGGAAGGGGGGCTGAAATACGATTCTGGTTTTTTGAGTGTAAGACTGTATGGTCATAATGTGATCTTTCACACATATCCACTGCAGGCACGGACATCTCCAGAAGGCCATTCATGGACAGCTGCACAAAACCATTCAGACAAAAGGCACTATTTTATTAAAAGAAAATTATTAAGATGGAGTATTTTTAATAGTATGGAGTGCCAATGAATTTCTGCAGCCAAAGTCACATGACATTCATCTGCAAACCATACAGGCTCGATGCCTCGTCGTGTCCACAGAACAGAGAGCCAGCAAAGAATCTAGCATAAAAATATGGGAGGCCAGCCATGAAGCCCTAATACACGTATGACAGTCTGGAGTCAAGTTGGGCACTTGATCCACAATGCTGGCAAACCAGTCACTGGAAAATTAGCAGGACTTTATAGCTGACTAAAAGATGTTTGAGGGGGTCTTGCACTGGAGCTAAAGAAAACCCATTATATCTTGTTCCACAAAAAAAAAAAAAAATTAATAAATAAATAAAATTTCAAATAAAATTAATAAAAATTAAAGGCTTTTTTGTTCCATCTATTTATGAGACCTCTAGTCAATAACCCATTTTAGGCAATAAAGCCAGATTTACTTTAATATCTTCACACAAGTGTTTTATAGGCTAGTAAAGCTGAGATATGTATTTTATACGCGCACACTTCAGTTCTTTACAACTAAGTGAGATTTAAAGACTGCGCAGTCATGCAGACTGCGGCAGTCCCTCCGTGAGGGCAAATTCGGCTCTGACTGCTCTCTCAAACTTTTCACCCCCTCTGAAAAGAGTGTGAGGAGATGGGTAAAGGCTCAGAGAGGTGAAAAGATGAGCTTTTTTGGTCATTTTTGAGTCGCTTCTCAGCTCCTGAACCCAAATAGGGTAAAAAAGGACGTCTGAATTTTAATGGCGAGAGAAGTTTCTCAGTATAAAACGGCGCCTTGTGTGACCTTTGCGCCTTTATTTTTTTGGGATGTAGGTGGCAAACTGGAGGTGAGGAGAATACTGTTCTCTGTTTCGGTGTGTAGATGATAACTTCCAGCGAAAATAAAATATCAGTTTCAAAAGTAGAAGAAGAAGAACACAAGTCCAAACCCGCTTTACTTCTCCAGGTCATGCGAGAGTAAAGTCTCAACAGAGGGCACATCGCTGCATTTCGATAACGAGGCTCACCTTGATATACGGACTCCACAGTCCATTATTGATGCGCTACAATAGCTTCCAAATATCACCACTGACTTCCAACGGCATACACTGGTTTCTCCCATAAGCTCAAAAGTAAACTTTCTCTTGGTTCAAGAGAAGTACAAAAACACCAGATAGAAGAGAGCGGGAGTGATACGAGGCATTCAAATGTACATTCAGGAGCACAGCGGCGCCCGGGCCGCAGTCTCCAGCGATGAGGTGCCAGAGTAGCGCCACAGTGCCATCTAGAGACCCTCAGAGGAACTACAGCGCAACGCATCGATTTCACGCAGCGTAACGGGTCTGTGGGTTTGCTCACGAGTGTCGGGCCTGCCGAAGACCAGTAGGCTGTGGGAAAAACTGAGAATGAGGGTCCGGCCGCTCAAGTGCACAGTTTCAACAATTTTATGCTTAATATCTATCTAATGGCGATGAAATCGTAATTATTATTATTTGTGGTAGTAATTGTATTAGTAGTAGTATTTTATACAATGATAATCATTGTCAGTATTATGTTGTCGTTGTTGCTGTTTGTTTTATTGCCGCTGTTATTATTTTTCTGGTGACAAGTGCTGCAGTTAGGCAGTAATTGACAGTTGACACGGTGCGTAACAGCATTTACTGTGAAACGGTATCTTAGAGAACGTGTGGGAGGCTACTTACCAAGGCGCTTCGCACATTGCACCGTGTTAGCCTGATAGTTTGTTCAGTGGGTCTGATTTTGATTTCAAATGGAACGTTTATTCAAGTAATGGAAATATGATGTTAACACTTGTGTGATTGTATTTTTGTGGTTGTTGTTTTCACTGCGGGGTAAAATAATACCGCATTTCTTTTTCTTCTACGTTGTTTGAATTTAGCTGTCTCGAAAACGTGGTGTTTATTGTTGTTTTACTGATAAAGCAGTGATCTTGGGGGGAAAGCCCTTAAAATCACGAGCCATCATGTATTACTAGTTAAAATACATTACCCACAGTTTGTCTTTGGTCCTGAAAAGAAAATCAGAGGTGTGCAAATAGTCTCGCAGGCCCATATTCGAATTTCGCACACTGGCCAGTTTTATCCGTTACTGTAACCCACCTGATGCAGTACAACAACACCACGTCAACAAATCTATCTGTCCCACATTTTTGGACCAAAAAAACTAACGACTGCTGACCAGTAATTTATTAAGAAAATACGTATAGCACTGCGTGATAGTCTACATGAACCTTATTTAGCATTTGTGCCACAAAAGTCTCACCTTTATTATTTAATAAGGTTTTGTGTGGAGCGCAACTCTCTCCACCGGCTTCATTAAAAAACTGGGAGGGGAAGAAAGAAATGACATTTGTTACCGCGTTATTTATCATTAAGTTTCCGAGCCCTGAAATGCTAAAGGTTCGCCCCCGCTGTGATTGTGGCATTTCAGATAGAGATTTGTTTTCTTTGGCATGGAAATACGTTTAGTTTTGCATGAGCAACACTGACAAAGAAATGCCAGTTAATTATTTTAATGAAGGAACCTGTTTCCAGATTATTGCCCACGAGACAAACCACCCTTTATGGAAATAAAGAATAAAGCCGGAGATCCGCTGTATGCAGACTGGCTTGCTGGCATGCCTCGCATTACTTTTAAATATTTTCTACATCGGCGATACCTGTGCGAGACACTTTACAAAATAAGAGAGGACAGGAAATTGAAGTTGGTGAAAAGATATTGGGAAAAAAATCAAGACTTTTTTTTCCTTAAGAAATATAATTGAAGTTCCGCTCCACCGTACTTTATTCAGCCCATTGAAGAGACTTCCTTTTGTTACTTGTCCGGATAGGATTTGCCGTAGGAAATTAGTGTAGATATTGATCCGCCTCTCAAATCCCTTCTATTTATCTGACTTCACACTGAAAACAAACCTCAACGGCCTTCTTAAACCCACTGTTCGATAAGCAGTGCTAAACAACTAATCAGAACTCTCTATGAATGTATTAAAGGAATGAATTCATTAAATAGAATGAAATGGAAATCTTGAATTGAATATGAAACCAAATCGTTTTAACCGCAGTGTACTCTTGCCGAATACGGTATGCAGTTATCAAACGCTGTGAATTAGCAGGCCGTGCTCTGCAAAAGCTTCAGTGCTAGCCTACAAACAGCCCGAATAGCATTATCTTGCTGTATGCTGTCAACAGTAATCCTGGGCTCGGAAAAAACTATTGCTGTGGACAAGTATGGTTGACTTTTTCCCCCTCCTAGCAAATGAATGTGATAAAATACAGCCCTTGCGGGAAGCAGCTCCAAACAGCATGAACCAAATGTTAACGGCACATCAGTGCAAATTAAGACTTATTTGACAGGTTCTGAGGACCGCGAGTTAACTGCGCATTGAGGAGTGTCAAAGTCTGCGCTCCGCAGAAAATCTGAAGCCAGTCGTGATGAAAATGTGACGGTTACGGTTTGATTCATGAATTTGAAGGAAAATGACCTTGCTGACATTTAGTTATTTCTTTATGTACTTACTTATTTAATTGACATATTTTCCTGTTAAAAGCGTCAAAAGTGCGGCATGGTTCTGTATTTGTGTGCCCGCTTGCACTTTTCCCCCCGAAAGTAAATGCAAAGTGCGTGAACTGCGTGTAGCGCAGCGCGCTCGTTCCAGTGGTCTGTCGCTCCAGAGGAACAGCGCAGCGGTTTAACATGCGCGCCCGGGAGCTGGATGGAGCCGAGTTCGCCGGGGTGGAGGCCCGGGCAGGCTTGTTCACCATGACGCCCTTCAGCGCTGGTACAGGATGTGGGGATGATTAAACGACAGGTTCCCCGCAGAGCTGTCAGGATTCCCCAGGCCTTCGTTGACCCTAATAAACAACCACTTCATAAGGGGGGCAGGGTTACACTACGCTACCGCGTGCTTAACGTCACGTAGCAACCTTCTTAGACTATATATTCCAACCTCCCCGTGCCCCCACCACTCTGCCGCGCTTTTATAAATATTGCAACAATACAATTCCTGTCAAAGGTTTTAAGAGAGAGAGAAAAAATCAACTGGTGCTCCATCAATGAGGAGACCTTGCGTCTGTCATTTCAATCATTCTGCTGTACCTTCATAAATATAGCATCAATAGATCCTCCGGCTCCGTATTCTGCTCAAGAAAGTAAAGAAAAAAAAAACACGGGTGCCCTTGATACTCGACCAAGGCCGTGCAAAATCAATAAGACGTCATTCAGCGCGCAAGGTACAGCGAAAAAGTAGCGGAGCGAGAGAGAGGCTTCTTATAAAAACGGTGATCCTTCAGGTTAGGTATGCCTCCCTACGCTGCTTCAGCATTGCCGGAATGGGTTTTTCCCCTCAAACCACTCCTCAAACACCCCAATATTATATTGATTTCCATACTCACTTCCAACACAGTCTCCCCATACAACCTTTTACAAATCCCCCATTAAACCATTGACTCCTGTATATTTTGACTCAGGCTTCTCCCATTTTTTTTTAGCCAAACACCCTGTATTTATAGGAGAAGGAGGATGTTTGGCAAAATCTGGCAACGCTGCAAAGGTGCAGCTTGGTCCCTGTGGGTGAGCTCCATCACTGGGCTCTCATGAGGGGATGATATCATGCTAATAGTGGATCAATGCATGCCGAACTTCACACTCTCCTGTGCAGAAGGGGAAGGAAGCTCAGGGATGGACCAGCTGAGGCTGGGCTGCAGAGGAATGAGGAGGACTTGGAGAACATTCTCATCTTTGAGAAATGGCCTAAGAGTGTTGGAGCAGTGGGGCAAATTTTTTTTTTTTTGGGGGGGGGGGGGGCGTGGCTGGTAGGGTGGTGGATCAGGAGGGGGTTTTGGGGGTCTTTCAGCCAGATGGAGAAGGACGTGCCAAGCACAGGGTGATTGAGGACTCGACATGGCTGCTCCCCCGCCCTTCCTCTTCCCCTTCTCCATGGTGGGCTGTGATTGGCTAAGCGCCATCCCGTCCTCTCCGCAAAGCCTGCCCTGCAGGCCCGCACTCATAATTCGGCCAGCGTGAAAATTAGTTATACTGATTGTAATTGCCTCCAGTACTCCAGCCCAATCAACCCGAGACTTATTCCCATAATCCGACGCCGCACAAAGGGGTCGGGCCTAGGCCTATGACAGCCCTGTAATTTGGGTGTTATGGAACTGTTACGGCAATTACAGCAGAGAATAACGGCTACGAGTGTCCTTTCCTTATGCACAACTTAAAACACATTCAATACATGCTGAGCACTGTACAGAAATGCAAAGAGATGGATTTTTTTTTTTTGTGAGAGAGAAAGAATTGAATTTCAAAGGTAAGTGCTTGCTAAGATTTTTTCCCCCAGTACACAAGGGAAAATAGACAACAGGAAATGTTGCTGAGCTCTGTCTGCATCGGGAACATAATTTAGTTTATGATTATGTGTAGATTATGGAAGAGATGGGTGTTGGGGGGGGGGGGTGCACTTCATACAGCTGATTCTTAGAGACCAGGGCAGGTGGAGCCAGTGGAGCTATTTGAAGACAAAGGCCTGGAGACAATAAAAAAATAATGAAAAATAAAAATGCCAGAGACGGTGTGAACTGTGAAAAAAGTCTTACAAATGACTCAAAGTCTTCTATATCGTCATTCAACTGCTGCCAATTTTTTACATGCGAAGGATACCGTCTTGCTGTCGTCACTGCAGTTTTTCTTCGGTACTTCCTAGTCATGTTTTTAGCAGCACCACAGATGGAAAAAGACACAGTAACCATTCCTACGAGTCCGGCTGTGGCAGAACGGCATGATGCGGGCATGGTAGCCGTTTGGCCCTGCTGTGGAGAGGCTTTAGGCTTTTTAAAGCTACCTGCAATTCAATCAGAACAGACTTTAGGCCAGGATTCAATCAAAATCGTGAAAATGATCTCGCTAAACTTTTCTTGTAAAGAAAAAGCATGACGCTCTTAAAAAGTGAGCCAAGTTAAAGAAAAATGTTGATTGAGTTTTAGCCTTAGTTTTTTTAAGTGCTATTCTGTTTTACAACAGTAACATCCCAAAGAACCTGCTGCCTTGTCGACAATGAAACAGAAAACACTGGAAAGAAAATTGCGTTGTAATGTTAAGTCTGTGTTGATTGAATCCCTGCCTCGGTCTCTGTAAAACCATATGCATTTAGAGTAAAACAAACGTTCCATTACCACGTAACTGTGTTTAAGTATGCTGTGTTAGAGACAAGAGAACATGTTGTTTGGATTGTGCTCTTTTCATTTTAACATAGAATAGAATGTGCCCGAAAAGAGATTGAAGTCTGATTTAATTACACTCATGTGCCCTGAAAGAGGTTAATTACATTTGAATCGAGCAAATTTGCTGTTTTCATTTTTTTTACATTATTCATTTTCAGGCAACAATTCTCATTTTACATTTGAAACCCACCTTTTAACTATTTTCCAATAGTTTGTCAATTTTAGTTAAGTTACAGTTCAAAAAGACCATGATGTGGAATCATAAAAGGTATTCTGATTCAACTCACTCAGCTCACATTCTGCAACAAAAATATCATTTTATCATTTTAAATGTTAAAATATTGTACACAAAAACTGACCATGAAATATGTGTGAGAAGTGTTCGGTTTTGTCTGGGCATTCTTAAGCCATATGCCTGAGGTAATTGATGGCATGCTGTGAGCTCATACATGCATTGTGAAACAATCAACTCCTTGATATGAAAAGAGCCGGGTTATTTAGACAATTTAATTGCAAGGCCCTGGCTTTTAAATGTAAATATTAATGCAGGGATGTCTCTGTAGGAGACTGGGGCTGGCGGAGGTGGAGGACAAAGGCAGGAGTCATGGGGTTCGTTCAGCGTGTTGACATGAGATGGCGGACTGTCATCTTTGATGGGCTCGATTAGGGGCAGCTCATTTCATTATGAAAAATATACTCCACGCCGTCGTTCATCGTGTGAAATCCGTAATGTGAGACGATGGCTACTGCTGTGCCTTATCGGTTTTTTTATTTCTCCAGAAAAATCCATATTCATAAATTATACCGGGAAACAGTTTGGACTACATTAAATCAAACACACTTTATCTTTTGAAGGACATTAGTGATTTGGTCAAAAGAGACTTTATGTTACCACACACGTTTGTTTAAGTATTTTCTATTTTGTGGAGTAAAGCAAACATATTCTTTGGCATATGACCTTAAAATGCCCTGAAAGATATGAAGCCTGTTTGATTTGGCTCTGGCCTGAAAGTTTTTTATTCGTACTGTTGAATGTTGTCTGATTTATTATGAGGCCATATTGAGACTGTATATCACAGCATGACCTTGATACTGTGGACCCTATGGCATTATGAGTTCAGTGAATTGTCTTATAAGGACAGGTTGTTTGATTGAATCCTAATCTCTTTAAGGGCCCCTACACAGTTCAAGTAAAACAGATTTTAAATTACAATACTCAGTTCTATTATTATTGTTATTATCATTGTGGTTGTCATTACTGTTTTTGCTGTTGTTTTACAGTAAGTATTTTTATGATACGGACAATCACATTTTTTACATGAAAAAAACAGATGAACTGGATTTTTTTAAACACTTGACAGGGTTGTCTCTCAAGGGTAAACAGGGACAAAAAAAGTTAAGTGACGGCTCAGAGGCAATCTTTTGAGTTCACAGTTGAGTGTATGAGCAGTTCTGTGACATCTGGAAAAATATCAGGCGAATAAAAGGGCAGAAATGTGGCAGTTTCGCCAGCAGCCATCACACATATGGTTGCTGCGTCAACACTGACATCCCTCCATATGTCCAGAAGCAGCTGCGTGATGCTGTGAACGTTCTGAGCGTGACCACAGCGCCGCGCCTGCATTCACCTGTTTAAGACACCTCAGGGCCCCTTCAAAAACGCATCCCGCGGCTCGGTGGCCATAATGACAAACTGTGTCCCATGCTGTTATGGGCCTGCCCGCACACACACACACACACACACACACACAATATAGAGCACACACTAAGAAATCAAGGTGCAGAAATGGACTTAAAAGTGTACAAATGCTTGTCACTCCAGCTGTATCCCAGCAGGGTACGAGTAATGTACCTTTGAACATTGGTACATTTGATTTTTTACCTTTAAAATTAGGTAAAGGTCCACAGTTATCACCTTAAGGACCATTTCCGAACCTTACAGGGTATTTTTCTGTCAAATGTACCTTAGGGTACAGAAATGATACCCCCATTTCCCTGTGCACACACACACATTTAAAACACACACACATGCACACAAACATAAAAAACACACATACACATGCACAAACAGACATACACATAAAACACACACAAACACATGCCACAAACATACAAAACACACATACTTACACATAAACACACAACACATGCACAAACAGAAAACACACATAAAACATGCACAAACAAATGCCACAAACATAAAAACCACACACTTATACAAAAACACACAACACATGTACACACTCACACAAACACAGATGCACACACAGGTTTGCGAATGGAACAGGAACCCTGGGTGGGTAAATGAGAAACCTTGCCAGGTTCAGAGCTATGAGCTACAAGCCAGTTTCACACTCTGACACAGAAAACTCCACCATCTTTCAAAGATGGTCAGTTTCAACATCTGACAAATCACCCTTTCAGAAGGGCTGGCACCGAGCTGCCACAGCAAATGAAATCCACCATCAGAAAGCTGCAGGTACCAATCAGATTGCAGGAAGAAGATTAAAAAAATGTTTGGGCACCAATCAGATTACAGGGAGAAATCTGTGGACACCAATCAGATTGTAGAAGGAAATATGTGGACACCAATCAGCTTGCAGAACCAAGCGCGATGCACGTGGATTTCTGTGGGCTGCCAGAGGCACTGCTCCATGTATTACGTCTCAACTGGTTTTCTGATAAGTGAACAATTTTCTGAACAGCACTTTTGTTCTATGGCATTAACACATTCTCCCAGACTGTAAATACTGCCAGCAGTCAACAACTGTCACTGCTTTATTTACACAAACTCATTCTAATCTGCATACTTATAGCAGGAACCTGTTGACCTTTGACCCCTTGACTCTATAGTAGACTTAGCTAAACCTATCATTAATATATTTTGTCGGAACTGAATTGCACTAGGTGTATAATGGAGAACTTAAAACCATACTTTTCATATTTGTTTCACCACTATTCAACCAGAAAAGTAAATCAAGAAGTTATTTATTACCATAATGGCCAGGTCTCTGTTTTTTCCGCTGGAAATTGCATCAAGGTTCATTGTTTTGTGTGCCCGCTTGCATTTGGACTGCAGGGAAATAAACGAAAAGTGAGTGAATTGTAAGTGCTATGGGTCATAAATTAATCATGATGAGAAAAGGAGTCTGCAAAAACAGCCAGCTAGAATCCATTGTTGCTGCTTTCTATAACAACAAAGCAAGTATAACTGCACTGAGTTGATGGTTCTGGTGATTCCAACTTTCACCTTCTTGTGTATTAATGGTGTAGTAATCCACAAGCTAAAGTCCAGATGTAGGTACACTCTATGCCAGCAGTACATGCATTCTGTACTGGGCATACGTGGTGGTCCAATGCCCTGTTAAGTGATTTTAACTGGTTATTCTTCCACTTTTAGAACTGTTTCCAGAAGAGGCTTAATCCACAAAACATCAGTGTGGACACCCAGCTGAAACCTGACGATCAGATGACACCACCTCCCTTAAAACGTGGTGTGGAATGAGAACACACAAACCGATTTTAATGACAGAGTTCTCAACAAATGCCATCTTATGGGGATTTTTTTTTTTTGTTTTGTTTTTGCTGACAGCTTTTCAAATGTTTTGAAATCTGAAAAAAAAAAAATCTATACAAACAAACAAACAAACAAACAAAAAAAGGGAGACAGCGGCTCAGCAGCTAGCGGAGCCATTTGAAGCTGCGGAACGGCAGGTGAAGGGTCCCCATGGAAACGGGTCCACGTCTGTTGCAGGAGGCGTCCCTGGGAAGACTTCACAGGTGGACCCATCAATCCTCAGCCTGTTTACGCAGGCGGCAGCTGCTCCTGGCCCAACCCAGCGAAGCCAGATGAGCCCGGCCAGATGTTGCCCCCCCGCTACCTCGACTCCTCGATGGTGAGGTGGCCTCCCATGAGTCGTGTTAAATCCAGGTGAGCCTGCTGCCCCCCTCCCCCCACCCCCCAAATCTTTCCAACCAACACATAAAACCTTGATGCTCTGATGGATTTGGCTGGAGTGGAGATATGAGCATGACAGAAGGATAGATTAGTGGGCTAAATTCAAACAGCTGCACTTGGTGCCTTAAAGAGCATAACCATAACCATTTCAAACAAAACAGACTTTTACATTACAGCATGTTGTTTTTTTTTCATTCAGTATGTTGTGTTGTATTGGAGACAAGCAGCCATGTCTTTGGTAAGTGTTTTCCACTTTTTTTCCATTTTGAATGGAATAGCAAATACCCTCAGGGAGACCTAAGTGCATTTGATTGAATGTAGCCGGGAATCAGAGGAGAGAGGCTGGGACCCCAATGAAACACTCTAAGTCTCTTTAAGGGAATATGCAATTCAGTTTAATGAAAGAGATCAACACGCTCATGTTTGCTTGTCCGTTAAATTTAATGTATGATTTAAAATATATCATACTGAAAGAGAATTGTTTTGAAATATAAAATCAGTCTGGATTTATTTACACCTGTAATAGAATTATTGCATGTGACTGAATCACACTCAGGACTCTATATGTGTATAATATTTTCATATTTTGTCGTATGTCTTGGCCATTTTGTAAAGGAGAACATGGACATCAGCACAGTTATTTGGGTGAAGGATGAATGCCTTGTGAAGATACCATGGCAACAATATTATAAACATTGATGTGAAACATGAGATTCACACCCTAAGCAACAGTTTCATAACTGTAACCCAACCACTCCCTCTCCTTTGATCATGTGACATGGAGGCCTTCAACTCTGATCCTGCTAGGCTACAGGTTGTGGCAGTTTTCTTTTTTTTTAACCTTAAAAAACAGCAACCAAACCAATTTAGACCTCTGAAACAAGGTGAGGCAAGCTAACTGTGTAATCAGTGCCTTTAATTGATCAATTAAGTTTGGAGTAACGACATAAAGCAGCAGACTCTGCAGTTCTGTGGAACCAGGTTTTGAGAATCCCCGGTGTGAAACTACAGGGGACTATTGACAGTCACGGTCTGGCAGGAAATTGAACATCTAACTGTCGACAAACAGAGGAGAACGTTCCACGTGTGAGTGACTCGCAGATGGTGTAATTAATTCGAAACATTTGCATAAGCAAACATTCTGAAACATTAAGAATATGTTCTTAAATAACAGCAATTACAAATGTTAATGACGGGTTTATGCCATAATCAACAACGAGAAATGTGAAAATACCTTCACTGTCTGTTTATGATTATTGAATCAACTCACTGTTGTTCTACCATTAGCCATTTTTAATTACCAATGTTATTTCACAAAGTGTCCTTAACGTTTTGAAATGTTTGTTTACGCTAATGTTCTGTAGTGCAGTTTTCATTATCATTTGTAAACAGTAGTTAAAAGGAAACACTTTGGAATCTAATGATAAATACTAATTCGCAAAATCCTAGCAATACGCTCCACCTGGAGTAAACCAGGAAAAAACTAAGCCGATTATGCTGTCACGTGTTTACATGTTTGTATGAGTGTTTGTGTGTGTGTGTGTGTGTGTGTGTGTGTATGCTTACGCGTGCGAGACAGAAAGAGTGCTTTCGAGTCTGCTGCCATTGTTTTCATTTTTTTTTGTTTCTGAAGCCTCTAAGCGTCCTGGACGTGGTTTAATTTAATTACGGATGGGTTTTTATGGGGCGCCCACGCGGTGAACGTTGTGCAGCGTGCCAACAGGCCGTCCCATTCGCCGTGATGAGAACACCAGACCGGCCAGATGGCACATAAATCATTCAGGTGTGCGTGGCAACGGAGTCAGGAGCGGTGGAGGAACAGCCAAGGCTGTGCCTCATGAGGAGCAGCGGAGGAACAGCGGAACAGCCAAGGCTGTGCCTCATGTGGAGCAGTGGTGGAGCAGTGGAGGAGCAGCACAGGAACAGCGAAACAGCCAAGGCTGTGCCTCAGATCAGGCTCTAACTTCGCAGTCTCACTAACGCGGCGTACCCTGCGTATCGCTCCAATGAGCATTCTCGGGAACATCAGATCCAGAGCACCATTAGAGATCCTACCTGGAGCATCTCTACAAGACAAGCGTGTCCCAGACTAGGAGCAATAACTTTCAGTTCTAACAATATCTTACAGCTCACCGAAATGTTTTTTTTTCTCAAGAAAGTTGGGGAGCATGACAGTCACACCGTTTGCTTCCTCTGAGATGAGAGTAAAATGCAGAAACTAATTTGCAGGATCTGCAGCACAGGCACAGGATGTACACTGCTTACATTAATGTAAGCAATATGTCACTTAAAGCAAATGAATTATAACCTTCTCTGCATCCATCATCATCAATGATTGCCCTGTAAGCTCTTCAGGTTTGCTTCAAATAGATTCAAATCTGTGATAGTGCCCAGAAAACATAATTATCTCTTCTGGCCTAGGCCTCCTGCATTCTGATTGGTGCCAGCAGAATTCCGATGGCACATTTGATTGGCTGTGTTTTTTTTTTTTTTTTTTTTTTTTTTTTTTTTTTTTTTGTTTTTAAAATTTAATAATTTCACTTGGCTATTCCCAAGACTTTTTATTCATCAAAGACGTGCTGGCTATTGGTTTCTCTGACATTCCCTGATATTGAGATATTGAGTTATGCCGACACGGGAGCCATCTTGGGAGCGAAAGAGAGTCAGGCTTCTGCTTTGAAGTTCCACCACGGTGTGGCCAGCAACTGCTATGTGCATGTCCGCTGGCAGCCGGGCCCCCCTGGGCATGTTACCGCCCTCTTTTCCCTTTCAGCCTGCTCCCATTTGCCTCTGTGATGAACTAATTGGGACGCTGATTGCTTTAATTGGTCCAAATATCTGACTTAATCAAACAAATTTGATTTCTTTCACATTAGAATTCAACAGAAAGAGTGACTAATCAGCCTTTTTTTTCGTTCTCTCTCTCTTACTCTCTCTCTCTTTTTTTTTTTTTTTTACTCAGTGTTGGAAAGAAAACTGAAGATTGCCTTGTTGCCGTGCCACTGATCCCAACAAAATAATTATCAGGAAAACATGAAAAGAACCCTCATCAAAGCGGCAGAAAGAGAGCCATACAGCAGAACGTTAATTCTAAATGGATAAACAGAGGCGTGATTGAAAAGAGGCTGATTGCGATCCTCAACAACAAAAGCCATCAAGGGAGCTTGCGCTCCATTTTCTCCCCCCGTCCCGTCGCGTGCCAGGGGACAGGAAGGGATGCCGGAGCTACTGCCAGGGCAGTGGAATAAGGGGGTTTTAATGAGCTGGAGGTACAGAAACACACACTCACACACACACACACACTCACACACTCACACATTCACACATTCACACACACACACACACACACACACACACACACAC
>JAFBMS010001344.1:0-42850 GCA_019788955.1 Albula glossodonta | reverse complement strand
TGTGTGTGTGTGTGTGTGTGTGCGCACATGTATGTGTGTGTGTGTGTGGGTGTGTACTTTATTACAGATGCTGTCATCCGTTGCCGGTGTCTGTATGCTGTTTTAATGGTTTTGTTTGTGGATTTGAGCTGTATTGTATTTTAATTTGCATTTCATAGTGCTGAAATAGGAACAGCCACACCAATTATCCTGCATGGGCAGAGTGGAGCACCAGCGAATGAGACATTCTATTCTGCACAATCCAGCCAGGAGTGGAAAAATGAATCAGTTCCGGGTCAAAGAGGGGTCACGCAGCCGTGGAATGAGCTGATGCTGTCTGTAACTCCTGTATTTGCTCTGTACCGATGTGCCACATTCTGTGTGCTGTATAACCGCAGTATATACACATATACATATAAACATATGCCATCA
Organism: Albula glossodonta; assembly: GCA_019788955.1. NCBI lineage: Eukaryota > Metazoa > Chordata > Actinopteri > Albuliformes > Albulidae > Albula > Albula glossodonta. The sequence continues at coordinate 42,439 of JAFBMS010001344.1, read as the reverse complement.
GGAATAATCAGGAGAGTAAGCAGGAGAATTCCCAAAAGTATACGCACTCTTCACAGAAGATGGGGATATTGAGGATGTGTACATCTTTTTCCCCAGCCTGTTTAATCTGTTTTATTTTTTACTTTATTGCAGAGTTTATAACACAGGTTTCTGTAGTTTTTTTCACGACAGTTACAGGTCTGAATGGACCCATTCCATGCTGTTATGGATTGCTGTATCACTTCAGACGCTGAGCTAATCACGCACACTGTTCCATCTTGCTGTATAATTACACTCATAATTAAACTCTCACACTCTCCCCTGGGTCACGTCTGATTTATGCCTGGGGTCCGAGCGGCTTGGCCTGGGTAAATACTGAGTTGTAACAGGGTGGGGTTACTCTTCCCTCTGGGAGTCTGTAACACCACTCCCACTCCCTGCCTGTGCCTCCCTGCCCGTGTGCCTCCCTACCTGTGCCTCCCTGCCCGTGTGCCTCCCTGCCTGTGCCTCCCTGCCCGTGTGCCTCCCTGCCTGTGCCTCCCTGCCCGTGTGCCTCCCTGCCTGTGCCTCCCTGCCCGTGTGCCTCCCTGCCCATGCGCCTCTGTGCCCGTGGTGCATACCATCCCAATCACCCACTCCTCCTGCCCATAATTACCCATAAACCAGGAAGAGACAGAACAGAAAACTAAAGCAGGACTGCAAAAGCCAGGAAGAGACAGAACAGCAAACTAAAGGAGGACTGCAAAAGCCAGGAAGAGACAGAACAGCAAACTAAAGCAGGACTGCAAAAGCCAGGAAGAGACAGAACAGCAAACTAAAGCAGGACTGCAAAAGCCAGGAAGAGGCAGAACAGCAAACTAAAGGAGGACTGCAAAAGCCAGGAAGAGGCAGAACAGCAAACTAAAGGAGGACTGCAAAGGCCAGGAAGAGACAGAACAGCAAACTAAAGCAGGACTGCAAAAGCCAGGAAGACACAGAACAGCAAACTAAAGGAGGACTGCAAAAGCCAGGAAGAGACAGAACAGCAAACTAAAGGAGGACTGCAAAAGCCAGGAAGAGACAGAACAGCAAACTAAAGGAGGACTGCAAAAGCCAGGAAGAGACAGAACAGCAAACTAAAGGAGGACTGCAAAGGCCAGGAAGACACAGAACAGCAAACTAAAGGAGGACTGCAAAAGCCAGGAAGAGACAGAACAGCAAACTAAAGCAGGACTGCAAAAGCCAGGAAGAGGCAGAACAGCAAACTAAAGGAGGACTGCAAAAGCCAGGAAGACACAGAACAGCAAACTAAAGCAGGACTGCAAAAGCCAGGAAGAGGCAGAACAGCAAACTAAAGGAGGACTGCAAAAGCCAGGAAGAGGCAGAACAGCAAACTAAAGCAGGACTGCAAAAGCCAGGAAGAGGCAGAACAGCAAACTAAAGGAGGACTGCAAAAGCCAGGAAGAGACAGAACAGCAAACTAAAGCAGGACTGCAAAAGCCAGGAAGAGACAGAACAGCAAACTAAAGCAGGACTGTAAAAACCAGGAAGAGGCAGAACAGCAAACTAAAGCAGGACTGTAAAAGCACCCCAGGGATGGAAGCCAAACATTTTCACCACCTGTATTTGGCAAAGAACATCTCAAGAAATGTCACCATCTTTCGCTCTTTGCAGATGATCAACAAGGACTCATTTTGTGAATGACTCCAGCCACAAACAGCTCTTTTAAATGAGGGAGTTTGCATGTTTGGAAAATGGATCTCTGTTTTGGCAAAAAGGGCTAAAGTTACACTGAACTAGCTGGCAGCTTACTATAAACTATATTACACACTGCAGTGTTATTTGTTCTGAGTTTTTATACAGCTGGCAGTCAAGAAGGAGATGTACTAACACAGCGTAAAGGCACATTTTTAAACTCATGTAAATGTCTTAGGAGCATCAGAGGAAAAACAAATAGATACACATCACCTATCTTTTAACGCTATTTTGCAGTTAAAAAGTTGTCTCTCTCAGTGTTGTGCTCTTTTGTTGTTACCGTATCTTCATCTTCACATCCAGCTACAATGACAGCTGTCATCTTATTGATTGTGTCTGTTTGTACCTGCTTCCCACGCATACTAAAACACCCATACAATTAACTTTTCCAAGATGGCTTTCAGGCTTCGTAAACCACAGTACTTGTGCAAAACAAATCTATTTGCATGACCTCCACCCACTGTTTAGTGAACTATGGATGTCCAATCTTTAAACCTAACCCTAAAAATGATCACTGCGGTTATACGTGTATACATGCAGTCCTCTTTGCACCTTGTAAGTTGATGACCTCTTATGGTTTTTGTAGTTTTGCAGATGGTTTTATTGACCTCTCATGGTTTTTGTAGTTCTGTAGATGGTTTTGATGACCCCTCATGGTTTTTGTAGTTTTGCAGATGGTTCTGACAGCATCCCACTGTGTTTTGTAGTTCTGCAGATGGTTTTGATGACCTCTCATGGTTTTTGTAGTTTTGCAGATGGTTTTGATGACATCTCATTGTGTTTTGTAGTTCTGCAGATGGTTTTGATGACCTCTCATGGGTTTTGTAGTTTTGCAGATGGTTTTGATGACCTCTCATGGGTTTTGTAGTTTTGCAGATGGTTTTGATGACCTCTCATGGTTTTTGTAGTTTTGCAGATGGTTTTGATGACCTCTCATTGTGTTTTGTAGTTCTGCAGATGGTTTTGATGACCTCTCATGGGTTTTGTAGTTCTGCAGATGGTTTTGATGACCTCTCATGGGTTTTGTAGTTCTGCAGATGGTTTTGTGCATAAAAAGCTTTAGTAACTCCTGCCTATGTGAGCCAAGCTTTACAGCCATAGTGTGAGAGGAGGTGATGGCGCACGTCTCCGAGGAGAGCACGTGCTTCTCTGAGTAGAGCACCTATCTCCGAGGAGAGCACGTGCTTCTCTGAGTAGAGCGCCTATCTCCGAGGAGAGCACGTGCTTCTCTGAGTAGAGCGCCTATCTCCGAGGAGAGCACGTGCTTCTCTGACTAGAGCGCCTATCTCCGAGGAGAGCACGTGCTTCTCTGACTAGAGCGCCTGTCTCCGAGGAGAGCACGTGCTTCTCTGAGTAGAGCGCCTATCTCCGAGGAGACCACATGCTTCTCTGAGTAGAGCGCCTGTCTCCGAGCTCGTCTGGATTGGTGCAGGAAGTGTCAGCAATGAGCTCTGGTCTTGAATATGAAATCTGAAATTCTAAGCTGAAATTTCCATCTTCTGTAGCTGCTCTTGCTCTAGCAGAGGATGTGGTGACGTGACATCGCAGTAGTGTAATGATGGTTCACAGTCACATGATGCACACAGGATATTAGATACTCTTTCGTCCACACAAAGTCCCTGTCTGAGTGTCTCATTCGCTGCTAAATTAGCCAATCACAGCGTGATAAATACATGGACTTTACTCCTGCTGGAGAGGCAGAACATGTGACTCGGCCGGGGGGTTCCTCAGGAAGCAGTGAGTGATTTGCGGTGGGAATAAATGCAGAGGCCGTGTTATGGCTTTGGCATCGTATACGTGGCTGTAGTATGTGGAGAGGCTGTCCGTAAAGTCAACTTATGTCCTTAATACTGAAATATGAAATACGCCCCTTAGCTGGCACTCCAGCTATGTGTGGATAGCAACGATGAGGAAACTGTGTGTGTGTATGTGTATGTGTGAGTGTGTGTGTGTGTGTGTGTGTGTGAGTGTGAGAGAGTGTGGGTGTAAGTGTGTGAAGGCTGTGCTGTGCTGCACTGTGTGTGGGTGTGAGTGTGTGAAGGCTGTGCTGTGCTGCACTGTGTGTGGGTGTGAGTGTGTGAAGGCTGTGCTGTGCTGCACTGTGTGTGGGTGTGAGTGTGTAAAGGCTGTGCTGTGCTTCACTGTGTGTGGGTGTGAGTGTGTGAAGGCTGTGCTGTGCTGCACTGTGTGTGGGTGTGAGTGTGTGAAGGCTGTGCTGTGCTGCACTGTGTGTGGGTGTGAGTGTGTGAAGGCTGTGCTGTGCTTCACTGTGTGTGGGTGTGAGTGTGTGAAGGCTGTGCTGTGCTGCACTGTGTGTGGGTGTGAGTGTGTGAAGGCTGTGCTGTGCTGCACTGTGTGTGGGTGTGAGTGTGAGAGAGTGTGGGTGTGGGTGTAAGTGTGTAAGTGTGTGATGGATTTGCTATGCTGCACTGTGTGAGTGTGTGTGGGTGTGAGTGTGTGAAGGCTGTGCTGTGCTGCACTGTGTGTGGGTGTGAGTGTGTGAAGGCTGTGCTGTGCTGCACTGTGTGTGGGTGTGTGGGTGTGAGTGTGTGAAGGCTGTGCTGTGCTGCACTGTGTGTGGGTGTGTGGGTATGAGTGTGTGAAGGCTGTGCTGTGCTTCACTGTGTGAGTCTCCCAGGCTCTGGTGTCTCCAGGCTGGCTGCATAGCTCCATCAGTCCTGCTCTCAGAGGCAGTGAAGGCCCTTAAATTGAACATTATTTCATTGTGAGGGGCTTTGCCTGTGCTCATTCATTCTGTATGGGGCTCGGCTCACCCGATGACACCTCCCACATCTCTGCATCTGAAAGTTTTCATCTTCTGCTGTAATATCTGGGACCAAACTGTGTGTGATCTGTGTTTGTGGGTGGGTGATTGCATGTTTGTGTTTGAGTGCATTTATGTATGTGTGCACGCATGTATGTTTGCCTTTTTGTGTGTGTGTGAGTGTGAGTGTGAGTGTGTGTGTGTGTGTGTGTGTGTGTGTGTGTGTGTGTGTGTGTGTGAGTGTGTGTGTATGCAGGCATAGTTGGTTGCTTGTTTTTTTTTTTAAATGATCTGTTCTCTTTAAGAACATTCAGACTGTCACAGTCCCTTCACCGCTCACGTTTTAAACAGAAGACAGACTCAGCTGAGGTCATGTGAGTCACAGACTCAACAGGTACACTGAAAAGCGTTATTCAGACAGACTGAATTGCACTAACCAGAATTACATGGAAAAACAGAATTACTGTGAAAAGTTTGGAAGAAACACTGGTTGCACTGAGAAGAGTTGCATGGAAATACTGAATTACACTGAACAGATTTACAAGGAAAGAATGAATTATACTTACCAGAGTTGTGATGGAAGTCTGAATTACAATTAGCAGAATTAGGAAGACAGACTCAGGACCATAAATCTATTCAGGCTTAGCAGACTAAGGGGGATTTAACTGAGGTTTTTTCATTTATAAAAGGGCTTAATAAGGTGAACAAGGTGAAGCCTGTTAGCAGAGCAAGGGGACTCAGATGGAAATGTGTGATTAGAAGAAGTGTTATTTTACACAGTTGTCAGTGCTTGGAGCAATTTGCAAGGTCAGGAAGTAGAATCCTGCTGAGTGTTCCGCTCCAGGCATGACGCCGGAGATTGCAGGTAAATGATGTGTGCAGGTGGGCTAAGTAGCTTCTGATCACAATGTTTACTGATGTTCTTGTGTTCTGATGCACACCTCAAGCCCCAGGCATGCTGTTGTGTCTTTGAAGCAAAAAATTGTTTGTCAGGGAATGTGCTTACGCCCCTAGCCTTTCACTACACATAGGTAGGGGGTGTGGTTAGGGTTAGGCTTGGGGTCACTGGAAACAGGTAGGAGGTGTGGTTAGGGTTGGGGTCACTGCACACAGGTAGGGGGTGTGGTTAGGGTTGGGGTCACTGAACACAGGTAGGAGGTGTGGTTAGGGTTGGGGTCACTGCACACAGGTAGGGTTTGTGGTTAGGGTTGGGGTCACTGTACACAGGTAGGGGAGGCCAGGAGTGGCATCCATAGAACTTCTGCACCTGCCCAAAAACCTCAGAGCCACATAGCAGCTTCACTGTGCCTTAGAGCCTAAGGTGTGTCAGGCACATAGCAGCTACGCTGTGCCTTAGAGCCTAAGGTGTGTCAGGCACATAGCAGCTACGCTGTGCCTTAGAGCCTCAGGTGTGTCAGGCACATAGCAGCTACGCTGTGCCTTAGAGCCTAAGGTGTGTCAGGCACATAGCAGCTACGCTGTGCCTTAGAGCCTCAGGTGTGTCAGGCACATAGCAGCTACGCTGTGCCTTAGAGCCTCAGGTGTGTCAGGCACATAGCAGCTACGCTGTGCCTTAGAGCCTAAGGTGTGTCAGGCACATAGCAGCTACGCTGTGCCTTAGAGCCTAAGGTTTGTCAGGCACATAGCAGCTACGCTGTGCCTTAGAGCCTAAGGTGTGTCAGGCACATAGCAGCTACGCTGTGCCTTAGAGCCTAAGGTGTGTCAGGCACATAGCAGCTACGCTGTGCCTTAGAGCCTAAGGTGTGTCAGGCACATAGCAGCTACGCTGTGCCTTAGAGCCTCAGGTGTGTCAGGCACATAGCAGCTACGCTGTGCCTTAGAGCCTAAGGTGTGTCAGGCACATAGCAGCTACGCTGTGCCTTAGAGCCTAAGGTGTGTCAGGCACATAGCAGCTACGCTGTGCCTTAGAGCCTAAGGTGTGTCAGGCACATAGCAGCTACGCTGTGCCTTAGAGCCTCAGGTGTGTCAGGCACATAGCAGCTACGCTGTGCCTTAGAGCCTCAGGTGTGTCAGGCACATAGCAGCTACGCTGTGCCTTAGAGCCTCAGGTGTGTCAGGCACATAGCAGCTACGCTGTGCCTTAGAGCCTAAGGTGTGTCAGGCACATAGCAGCTACGCTGTGCCTTAGAGCCTAAGGTGTGTCAGGCACATAGCAGCTACGCTGTGCCTTAGAGCCTAAGGTGTGTCAGGCACATAGCAGCTACGCTGTGCCTTAGAGCCTAAGGTGTGTCAGGCACATAGCAGCTACGCTGTGCCTTAGAGCCTAAGGTGTGTCAGGCACATAGCAGCTACGCTGTGCCTTAGAGCCTCAGGTGTGTCAGGCACATAGCAGCTACGCTGTGCCTTAGAGCCTAAGGTGTGTCAGGCACATAGCAGCTACGCTGTGCCTTAGAGCCTAAGGTGTGTCAGGCACATAGCAGCTACGCTGTGCCTTAGAGCCTCAGGTGTGTCAGGCACATAGCAGCTACGCTGTGCCTTAGAGCCTAAGGTGTGTCAGGCACATAGCAGCTACGCTGTGCCTTAGAGCCTAAGGTGTGTCAGGCACATAGCAGCTACGCTGTGCCTTAGAGCCTAAGGTGTGTCAGGCACATAGCAGCTACGCTGTGCCTTAGAGCCTCAGGTGTGTCAGGCACATAGCAGCTACGCTGTGCCTTAGAGCCTAAGGTGTGTCAGGCACATAGCAGCTACGCTGTGCCTTAGAGCCTAAGGTGTGTCAGGCACATAGCAGCTACGCTGTGCCTTAGAGCCTCAGGTGTGTCAGGCACATAGCAGCTACGCTGTGCCTTAGAGCCTAAGGTGTGTCAGGCACATAGCAGCTACGCTGTGCCTTAGAGCCTAAGGTGTGTCAGGCACATAGCAGCTACGCTGTGCCTTAGAGCCTAAGGTGTGTCAGGCACATAGCAGCTACGCTGTGCCTTAGAGCCTAAGGTGTGTCAGGCACATAGCAGCTACGCTGTGCCTTAGAGCCTCAGGTGTGTCAGGCACATAGCAGCTACGCTGTGCCTTAGAGCCTCAGGTGTGTCAGGCACATAGCAGCTACGCTGTGCCTTAGAGCCTAAGGTGTGTCAGGCACATAGCAGCTACGCTGTGCCTTAGAGCCTCAGGTGTGTCAGGCACATAGCAGCTACGCTGTGCCTTAGAGCCTAAGGTGTGTCAGGCACATAGCAGCTACGCTGTGCCTTAGAGCCTAAGGTGTGTCAGGCACATAGCAGCTACGCTGTGCCTTAGAGCCTAAGGTGTGTCAGGCACATAGCAGCTACGCTGTGCCTTAGAGCCTAAGGTGTGTCAGGCACATAGCAGCTACGCTGTGCCTTAGAGCCTCAGGTGTGTCAGGCACATAGCAGCTACGCTGTGCCTTAGAGCCTCAGGTGTGTCAGGCACATAGCAGCTACGCTGTGCCTTAGAGCCTAAGGTGTGTCAGGCACATAGCAGCTACGCTGTGCCTTAGAGCCTCAGGTGTGTCAGGCACATAGCAGCTACGCTGTGCCTTAGAGCCTAAGGTGTGTCAGGCACATAGCAGCTACGCTGTGCCTTAGAGCCTAAGGTGTGTCAGGCACATAGCAGCTACGCTGTGCCTTAGAGCCTCAGGTGTGTCAGGCACATAGCAGCTACGCTGTGCCTTAGAGCCTAAGGTGTGTCAGGCACATAGCAGCTACGCTGTGCCTTAGAGCCTAAGGTGTGTCAGGCACATAGCAGCTACGCTGTGCCTTAGAGCCTAAGGTGTGTCAGGCACATAGCAGCTACGCTGTGCCTTAGAGCCTAAGGTGTGTCAGGCACATAGCAGCTACGCTGTGCCTTAGAGCCTCAGGTGTGTCAGGCACATAGCAGCTACGCTGTGCCTTAGAGCCTAAGGTGTGTCAGGCACATAGCAGCTACGCTGTGCCTTAGAGCCTAAGGTGTGTCAGGCACATAGCAGCTACGCTGTGCCTTAGAGCCTCAGGTGTGTCAGGCACATAGCAGCTACGCTGTGCCTTAGAGCCTCAGGTGTGTCAGGCACATAGCAGCTACGCTGTGCCTTAGAGCCTAAGGTGTGTCAGGCACATAGCAGCTACGCTGTGCCTTAGAGCCTAAGGTGTGTCAGGCACATAGCAGCTACGCTGTGCCTTAGAGCCTCAGGTGTGTCAGGCACATAGCAGCTACGCTGTGCCTTAGAGCCTAAGGTGTGTCAGGCACATAGCAGCTACGCTGTGCCTTAGAGCCTAAGGTGTGTCAGGCACATAGCAGCTACGCTGTGCCTTAGAGCCTCAGGTGTGTCAGGCACATAGCAGCTACGCTGTGCCTTAGAGCCTAAGGTGTGTCAGGCACATAGCAGCTACGCCGTGCCTTAGAGCCTAAGGTGTGTCAGGCACATAGCAGCTACGCTGTGCCTTAGAGCCTAAGGTGTGTCAGGCACATAGCAGCTACGCTGTGCCTTAGAGCCTAAGGTGTGTCAGGCACATAGCAGCTACGCTGTGCCTTAGAGCCTCAGGTGTGTCAGGCACATAGCAGCTACGCTGTGCCTTAGAGCCTAAGGTGTGTCAGGCACATAGCAGCTACGCTGTGCCTTAGAGCCTAAGGTGTGTCAGGCACATAGCAGCTACGCTGTGCCTTAGAGCCTAAGGTGTGTCAGGCACATAGCAGCTACGCTGTGCCTTAGAGCCTCAGGTGTGTCAGGCACATAGCAGCTACGCTGTGCCTTAGAGCCTAAGGTGTGTCAGGCACATAGCAGCTACGCTGTGCCTTAGAGCCTAAGGTGTGTCAGGCACATAGCAGCTACGCTGTGCCTTAGAGCCTAAGGTGTGTCAGGCACATAGCAGCTACGCTGTGCCTTAGAGCCTCAGGTGTGTCAGGCACATAGCAGCTACGCTGTGCCTTAGAGCCTAAGGTGTGTCAGGCACATAGCAGCTACGCTGTGCCTTAGAGCCTAAGGTGTGTCAGGCACATAGCAGCTACGCTGTGCCTTAGAGCCTAAGGTGTGTCAGGCACATAGCAGCTACGCTGTGCCTTAGAGCCTAAGGTGTGTCAGGCACATAGCAGCTACGCTGTGCCTTAGAGCCTCAGGTGTGTCAGGCACATAGCAGCTACGCTGTGCCTTAGAGCCTAAGGTGTGTCAGGCACATAGCAGCTACGCTGTGCCTTAGAGCCTAAGGTGTGTCAGGCACATAGCAGCTACGCTGTGCCTTAGAGCCTAAGGTGTGTCAGGCACATAGCAGCTACGCTGTGCCTTAGAGCCTAAGGTGTGTCAGGCACATAGCAGCTACGCTGTGCCTTAGAGCCTCAGGTGTGTCAGGCACATAGCAGCTACGCTGTGCCTTAGAGCCTCAGGTGTGTCAGGCACATAGCAGCTACGCTGTGCCTTAGAGCCTCAGGTGTGTCAGGCACATAGCAGCTACGCTGTGCCTTAGAGCCTAAGGTGTGTCAGGCACATAGCAGCTACGCTGTGCCTTAGAGCCTCAGGTGTGTCAGGCACATAGCAGCTACGCTGTGCCTTAGAGCCTAAGGTGTGTCAGGCACATAGCAGCTACGCTGTGCCTTAGAGCCTAAGGTGTGTCAGGCACATAGCAGCTACGCTGTGCCTTAGAGCCTAAGGTGTGTCAGGCACATAGCAGCTACGCTGTGCCTTAGAGCCTCAGGTGTGTCAGGCACATAGCAGCTACGCTGTGCCTTAGAGCCTCAGGTGTGTCAGGCACATAGCAGCTACGCTGTGCCTTAGAGCCTAAGGTGTGTCAGGCACATAGCAGCTACGCTGTGCCTTAGAGCCTCAGGTGTGTCAGGCACATAGCAGCTACGCTGTGCCTTAGAGCCTCAGGTGTGTCAGGCACATAGCAGCTACGCTGTGCCTTAGAGCCTAAGGTTTGTCAGGCACATAGCAGCTACGCTGTGCCTTAGAGCCTCAGGTGTGTCAGGCACATAGCAGCTACGCTGTGCCTTAGAGCCTCAGGTGTGTCAGGCACATAGCAGCTACGCTGTGCCTTAGAGCCTCAGGTGTGTCAGGCACATAGCAGCTACGCTGTGCCTTAGAGCCTAAGGTGTGTCAGGCACATAGCAGCTACGCTGTGCCTTAGAGCCTCAGGTGTGTCAGGCACATAGCAGCTACGCTGTGCCTTAGAGCCTAAGGTGTGTCAGGCACATAGCAGCTACGCTGTGCCTTAGAGCCTCAGGTGTGTCAGGCACATAGCAGCTACGCTGTGCCTTAGAGCCTAAGGTGTGTCAGGCACATAGCAGCTACGCTGTGCCTTAGAGCCTAAGGTGTGTCAGGCACATAGCAGCTACGCTGTGCCTTAGAGCCTAAGGTGTGTCAGGCACATAGCAGCTACGCTGTGCCTTAGAGCCTAAGGTGTGTCAGGCACATAGCAGCTACGCTGTGCCTTAGAGCCTAAGGTGTGTCAGGCACATAGCAGCTACGCTGTGCCTTAGAGCCTAAGGTGTGTCAGGCACATAGCAGCTACGCTGTGCCTTAGAGCCTCAGGTGTGTCAGGACGAAGGGCTGAGTATATCTGAGCTGGAGTGGTAAATTCTCATTAAAATGAGGTGAAGCAGCAGGCTTTTAATACATCCTTTATTTTCTCTTATTTGCACAAACCACGCCATTAGCATGTTAGCACCATTATCCCATTAGCAGATTAGCATTATCCATACCATTAGCACATGACCATTATCTTTCCGTTCAGCATCATTATTACCTACTCTGTAGGTGTGTTAGCGTGTCAGCACTGTGTGAGGGTGAGCCTTTCTTTTAGCATGTTAGCATAAACATCCCGTTGCAAAAGTAGCATTATCCATCAGCTGCCTGTGAGAATGTAACCATTTTTCATTAATTTAGCAGAAGACATGTTCCTTCTCCGTCTGTAAGGATAACTCCAAATATGGGTATATAATTATTTTCTGAAAGTGTAAAATCCCTCCCTTTGAAAGACAGAGCCATGCTGTTCAGGCTGGAGCAGAATGCCTGTTTGGCTGGGATTTGGCCCGCCAGACAGAGGGGAAAAAGCAAACAGGAACATCTTACAGCAAAACCGCTGCAAGCCCAGGCTGAGCTCTATTCAAACTCAATGATCTTTCAAAACTGAAAATCAATAATCTACCGCTGGGATCTCCACATATCCAAAGAGCTGTACGACTATTCGCCTCTCTTTTGTAATTCTTGTAAGGATTGAAATGGGTTGCTCTGTTCTGCAAAATATCTCAAACAGCATGGCTTTTTAATACCTCATTAATAATTTCATTAAAATGAATTGCTAAACAAACTGTAGATGTGTACATTCCAGAATTAATTCATCATATTAAATGGGGTACACAAAGGAGTCCAAACGTGCGTCATTGAGAAAGTTTCAAACAAGCAAGTATGTACTGTTTGGCATTTAAAAAATTATGCTGTAAATATTTATACTTCATTAAACATTTATAAGCATTTATTAAGCATTTATAAGCAGACAATATTACAGAAGTGTTCTGATCTCCTCCTAAAACTGCATGAAGAGTTTGTTTTCCAGAAATCAGAGGCTTAGAACTGCTTTCCAGGTCAGTCAATGGAGTGTTTAAGTCCAGGCTTGATGCAGTGCTGGATACTCTGTAGACTGTAGGTAAATGGGCTTGATGCAGTGCTGGATACTCTGTAGACTGTAGGTAAATGGGCTTGATGCAGTGCTGGATACTCTGTAGGCTGTAGGTAAATGGGCTTGATGCAGTGCTGGATACTCTGTAGACTGTAGGTAAATGGGCTTGATGCAGTGCTGGATACTCTGTAGACTGTAGGTAAATGGGCTTGATGCAGTGCTGGATACTCTGTAGACTGTAGGTAAATGGGCTTGATGCAGTGCTGGATACTCTGTAGGCTGTAGGTAAATGGGCTTGATGCAGTGCTGGATACTCTGTAGGCTGTAGGTAAATAGTTGGTTGATATTGGCTGAATGACTTGCTCTCGTTGTTCTTGATGTTGTTAGTAACACTGTCTATAAATATCTGACAGTTAAATGTGGAGAAGTTACTACTGAAACAGCAGTGCAGAAGTGGTTATGTGGGGCTCAGTCTCTGCGCTATGTGATGCTGGCAGGTCTGAGTTGGCGGATTAGACTCTGGTAGTAAGGTGTTAGCAGTCCGCTGCCACTTCCTGCAGAAACAGGCCTGTCTTTAAGTGAAGGTGTTCATTCGGGGTTCCCAGGTGTGTGTAATGTGAGGTCCATGATTGGACTGGGTTGTTGGTAAAGATGAGCAGCTTATTGGATCGATCTGACCGCGCCGCTGGAGGGGGGTGAGTAAGAGACCTCCAGCAGGGCCCATCCTCCCCCTCAGTCACCTGCATGCACCGCCTCGCAGAAAATAAAATACGTTTTTAATGTGCCACTCGACATCTTCACCGATGGGCTCATTCATTATCAGTGCTGGGTGCAGTTTAAGTCTAGATCCGTGTATCCCCAACCCTGTGCTCGTCGGTTGTTTGCACACGTGCAGTGTTTCGCTCAGGGTCTCTGTCCGACAGGGCCATGGCCATCTGTTTTACAGTTCACTGGAAGCGACATTTCTGTCTCCACAAAACCACAATGATGAGAGGAGATTTCCCCTCAGAGGGGCGGGCTGGATTTCGGAGCAGATGCATGCTTCGCTGGGGTCAGTGCATCATGCAGTCATGTGACAGTTCACACATGTAATCCAACTCTCTCACGTAGACGGCTTGTTCCATATGTGGCAACGGCATGTGAATCTGTCGCAGACTGACTGAAAACCACGGAAACATCTTTACAATGTCAGAGTGTAAAGAGAGCCCAACACTGCGTGAGCCTTGGAGATGGCTGGGAAATAAAACTCCTCCTCATATCAGCGTGGATTTTACCTGTGAAGAATTCTCACCTGTGCCCCCAGTGCCACTGACAGAGCTCAACCTGAGCTTGTTTGTAGTTCAGTTTGTTAATCCGTTTTATGAATTTAAAATCCTTAATTAAATCCCCCTTTTGTCTCCTTTTGCTAATCCTGGAGGGATTCCGTGTCCTCCTCACTTTCACTGCAGTGACTCCTGTGCCAGACAGCAGTGTGTGAGTGTGTGTGTGTGAGTGTGAGTGCGTGTGAAAGTGTGTGTGTGTGTGTGTGTGTGAGTGTGTGTGTGTGTGTGAGAGTGAGTATGTGAGTGTGTGAGAGTGTGAGTGTGTGTTTGTGAGAGTGTGAGTGTTAGTGTGTGTGTGTGTGTGTGTGTGTGTGTGTGTGTGTGTGTGTGTGTGAGTATGTGAGTGTGTGAGAGTGTGAGAGTGTGAGTGTGTGTTTGTGAGTGTGTGAGAGTGTGAGTGTGTGTGTGTGTGTGTGAGTGTGTGTGTGAGTGAGTATGTGGGTGTGTGAGAGTGTGAGTGTGTGTTTGTGAGTGTGAGTGTGTGTGTGTGTGTGTGTGTGTGTGTGTGAGTGTGCATGCAAGTACATCTAGCATACTCATTGGATTTGTATTTGTGTGGTTTAAGTGCAGGGATTGTACATGATGGACAGTTCTGTCAATGACAGCCATTAAAAAACAGGGAACACAGAAGCATTTTAAGTTCTTGAAGATTTAAGTGGAAACAAAATAGGTCAAATGAGAGTGCATTAACTTTCCTATTTAACGTCAATCTTTTTATTATTTTACTCTTTAAAGACTGTGTTTCCCTTCAATCAATATCCCTAGTCATTCTCTGGCAAAATCCCCCCCCCCCCCCACATCCTCATCTCTGTCCATGCTGCATAAACTGCTTCCTTTTTCTCACGGCCTACAGCAGCACTGGAGTGATGCCTTGTGGGACGTAAGTGGTGACAGAGGTTGTGTTTTTGGATGCTGTGGGGTGGGGCGGTTAACGGGGGCATGGGGGAACGGGGGTGGGGGTGGGGGTGTTCTCACGGGCGTTTTCAGGGCAACAGGGTGAGCTTTTTTTTGGGAGCGGTGGGCGTTTTTGGGTACGGGGGGAGTGGTTTTGAGTACGAGGTGAGGGATGGGGGGGTGTTTTCGGGTATAGGAGGTGGGGAGTGGGGAGGGTGGGTGGGGGCGTCTCTGGGTACGGGGGGGTGGGGGGGGGGGGGTTGGGTGACTCTTGCCGTGTCAGTACTGGTGCAGGAGAGGAGCCTAAGGTAGAGCTCTGAGGCTGAGATATGGCACTGTGATGATGAACGTGTGGAAGAGGACCGGAGGGGATGCGTGTATGTCAGCGAAGGGGGAGCACATGAAGGACAGTCGCCTGGAGGATATTTACCTGCTGCTGTTTGCGGCGGGGGAAACAGTCTCTCTCCTCTCTCTGTGAGATTGTGCTTTACCGCATTACTCCATCACAACTCTAAAAATAAGGAAGGGTTTCACACTCTGAGCCCTGCTATGTCCAAACCAGACCGTGGATATTACTGAAATACAGCAGCAACCTCAGAGATACACACATACAGTACAGCCTCAGAGATACACACATACAGTACAGCCTCACAGATACACACATACAGCACAGCCTCACAGATACGCACATACAGCACAGCCTCACAGATACACACATACAGCACAGCCTCACAGATACACACATACAGCACAGCCTCACAGATACGCACATACAGCACAGCCTCACAGATACGCACATACAGCACAACCTCACAGATACGCACATAAAGCACAGCCTCACAGATACAAACATACAACACAGCCTCAGAGATATGAACATACAACACAGCCTCAGAGATACAAACATAGAACAGAACCTCAGAGATATGAAAACGCTGCAAAATCTCTAAGATACAAACCAGTTGCAAACATTTGAGAGTTCAAAAATCCCTCTATCCCTGATGTTTTTGTATATGATCTTTGGGCGAGATATAAACACTGCATTCCAGAGGGCAATACTACAGGTAAAACAACAACTGTGCAGTTCAAACAGACTGTGCAGTTAATGCAGGGCTATGGCAGTGAAGGTTGCAGTGGTTGAATTTGATGGATGGTGCTGTGGTCGCAAAGCTGGCGGGAACGTCCCTGACGATGTGCTGCTGTCCAAGGCTGGTGGGAAGCACAGGCGGAAAGACTTACGCATCAAAGACTGTTCAGCCGGAAACGGTGCTTCTGTCTCTGTCTCAAGGCTTCTTACGGTCTGCTGCGAGCCCACACCCCTGCCCCCCCCTTGCCCCCCCCCCCCCTCACCCTGCCCCCCTCCCCTGCTTCTTTGGATCCCAGCTGTACCCACTTTGGCTTCTCTCTCTGTGCTGCTGTGGATTTCTCTTTAGTATTTGTTGGCTGTCTAGTGGTTTTTTTTTTGAGGTATGGTTGTCGATGTTCTCCTTTTCCCGGCACAAAAGAGGATCTGAGCTGCCAGGAAATGGAGTGGATTTGGGGTGCAGTGTGTGAGGGTTCAGGGAGTGGAGTGGATTTGGGGTGCAGTGTGTGAGGGTTCAGGGAGTGGAGTGGATTTGGGGTGCAGTGTGTGAGGGTTCAGGGAGTGGAGTGGATTTGGGATGCAGTGTGTGGGGGTTCAGGGAATGGAGTGGATTTAGGGTGCACTGTGTGAGGGTTCAGGGAATGGAGTGGATTTAGGGTGCAGAACACTAGTGGTGGATTAATGAGGTGTCAGAACAATCAAGTTGTTTCAACCAAACCAAAAGATTTCTCAGCAGCAAAGCACAGTGATTGGTGCAGGTGAGTGAGGTAAGCACAGTGATTGGTGCAGGTGAGTGAGGTGAGCACAGTGATTGGTGCAGGTGAGTGAGGTGAGCACAGTGATTGGTGCAGGTGAATGAGGTAAGCACAGTGATTGGTGTAGGTGAGTGAGGTGAGCACAGTGATTGGTGCAGGTGAGTGAGGTGAGCACAGTGATTGTTGCAGGTGAGTGAGGTGAGCACAGTGATTGGTGCAGGTGAGTGAGGTAAGCACAGTGATTGGTGCAGAGGGAGCTGAATCCGCTGTCTCAGCATGCCTGAGGGTTGGGGTGTCTGGGGTGGCTCTGCAGAGGCAGCAGAAGTGCTGTGTTTCTCACAGTCTCTCGGGGATTCCACCATGGGAAAGACAGGAAAGCCTCCCCCTTTCATTTTGTGGAGTCTCTGAGAGTCTCTCCATTGCCTGAGGAGATGTGATTTCCCTTCAGAGCACTCTCATCTCACCACCTGCATCACAAAACACAAAACACAGAGTCACACAGAGTTTGCCTGTATTATTTCACTGGGAAACAGAGCTTCTGTTTGACAACCTCCACTGCTGTGCTTCTCAAACACACTAGCCCCTCCCCCCCTCCCCCAAGCCCCTCCCACTCCAGGATCACAAACACATGAGCCCCGTCCAATGACAGGCTGCGTCCTCCCCTTGCACAGTCCATGGGAGGGAAAAGGCCCAGCCGCAAGCTGCCTCCTCCTGAGTCTGTGCAGGGGGACAGCCCACCAGGCGGGGGCGCTAGAGAACCACAAGATTGATAAGTTTAACTCCTGGATGGAGGGGTTGGGGCTGGAACAGCTTCCTTTCCTCCTTCCCTCATTGGTAATATACAGTAATACATTAGTAATATACAGCAGAATGTGTAATAAAGCATGTATTAAGTGCAATAGAGGGAGGTGTGGCAAAGTGTCCTTTTGATAATGTGTGGTTGATAATGTTCAGACTTTGCTTGGTGCATTCAGCCATTGTGATACATGTGTAACCCTCCCTCCCTTCCTCTCTCTCTCCCTCTCTCCTCTCCCTCTCCCTCCCTCTCTCCACAGTTCTGCCCAGTTTCTCGTGTGGGGACCCCGGGCGTTTGGTGAATGGGGTGCAGCAGGGTGCCAGTTTCAGTATGGGGGACCGGGTGCATTTTGGCTGCAGCCCAGGGTACACATTGGAGGGGCACCCCATCCTCACCTGCCAGGCCACACCCACTGGCACCGCCGCCTGGGACTTCCCCCTGCCATACTGCCGAGGTGAGACCTCTCACTGTACCCCAAAACTCCCCTTACCCTACTACTAAAGTGAGAACCCAAAACCTCCCCTTACCGCACTGCTAAAGTGAGAACCCAAAACCTCCTCTTGCCCTACTGGTAAAGTGAGAACCCAAAACCTCCTCTTACCCTACTGGTAAAGTGAGACCCCAAAACCTCCCCTTACCCTACTGCTAAAGTGAGAACCCAAAACCTCCTCTTACCCTACTGGTAAAGTGAGAACCCAAAACCTCCCCTTACCCTACTGCTAAAGTGAGAACCCAAAACCTCCCCTTACCCTACTGCTAAAGTGAGAACCCAAAACCTCCCCTTACCCTACTGCTAAAGTGAGACCCCAAACCTTTCCCTTACCCTGCTGCTAAAGTGAGACTCCAAAACCTCCCCCTTATCCTACTGCTAAAGTGAGAACCCAAAACCTCCCCTTACCCTACTGCTAAAGTGAGAACCCAAAACCTCCCCTTACCCTACTGCTAAAGTGAGAACCCAAAACCTCCCCTTACCCTACTGCTAAAGTGAGACCCCAAACCTTTCCCTTACCCTGCTGCTAAAGTGAGACTCCAAAACCTCCCCCTTATCCTACTGCTAAAGTGAGAACCCAAAACCTCCCCTTACCCTACTGCTAAAGTGAGAACCCAAAACCTCCCCTTACCCTACTGCTAAAGTGAGAACCCAAAACCTCCCCTTACCCTACTGCTAAAGTGAGAACCCAAAACCTCCCCTTACCCTCCTGCTAAAGTGAGACCCCAAACCTTTCCCTTACCCTGCTGCTAAAGTGAGACCCCAAAACCTCCCCCGGCTAACCATACCTCAACATTCCTCCTTACTTTATTACTCATCTCAGAGGCATCTCAGAGCAGCAGTGCTGATCTTGGATCAGGTTCTCCATGTGCATATCTTCCCTGATCCATTTTGAGCTGAACAGCAAAACTGATTCTAGATCAGGGCTCCTACTCTGAGCCTTATACAAATATAGTTAAAAAAGGGCAGTGTGTTGCTGCAGCTGAATTCATCCTCTGCCTCTCTGTGCATCCCCTAGGGGGACACCAGACCCCTTTCTGTACCCTAGGTGGACACCAGACCCCTTTCTGTGCCCTAGGGGGACACCAGACCCCTTTCTGTGCATCCCCTAGGGGGACACCAGACCCCTTTCTGTGCATCCCCTAGGGGGACACCAGACCCCTTTCTGTGCCCTAGGGGGACACCAGACCCCTTTCTGTACCCTAGGGGGAACATTAGACCCCTTGATTTGTGGCAGGTTTTTGGTCCATGGCGGGGAGCTGGATGTTGTGCTGAAGTCCTTTAGCTGCGATGCAGGAGTTTTGCAGATGCTTAATGAGGAAAAGCAGCTCAAATGCTGGCGCTTCTGGATCTTCTGTATCTCCTCTATCTGCTCAGCTGCATCTCTTGCTGTTTTTGAGAATGCTTTATCTGCTGAGCTGTGTCTCTCCACTGTTTTTGGGAAGATTATTTTTTATTGTTTTTCACACGTAGGTGTTCTTAGTACCCAGGACACAGACAGAAAAGCACTGCCGGAATGTCCTTCTGTTTTTCATTTTAACTCCTGGCCTGCTCCTCCAGTGTTCTTCAGAAGCCCCTAGTGCTCCCCTGAAAGCGCGCTGGCAGAGAGGTCCTGTGGAAAGGGATTCTGGGTGTTCATTTCTCTGAGGATGGTTTGGCGGAATCCCAGAGTGTAAATGTTGAGAACATTTCTGTCATGAATGTCATACGAGAAGCATCGTCATACAAAAGATATTATAGATATTAACATTATACAGCATATCAAAAGTACTGTAGATACTAACATTATACAGCACATTGACAGACCTGTAGATATTAACACAATACAGCGTATCGACAGAACTGTAGATATTAACATTATACAGCGCAGAACCGTAGATATGCTGCATTCATGATGTGAGCTTGAGTGCAAAACCATGACCTGTCTTACCCCCGCCCCCCCAACCTGTCTTGACGCTGCTGGACAGTGATCTTTTCCTCTCCTTCCCTTAGCGATACCTCCGCCCCCCCAGCCTTATCGATGCATCTGACTGGCTATCGACCTTGTCCTTGAGGTGTGAGATGAAAGATCTGACGCTGAGTTGTGTTGCGAAAGAGACACTGGAGTCAGTGCTGCAGCTCTCCTGTGCTGTGTGCCAGGCTGAGGATAAATGCTCCTGGCCCAGGTGTAGCTACCTGGTGTGTGTGGGCGGGGACCGGCCTGATCAGCCAGATGCCACTCCCAGCCCCCTTCCCACCCAACACACTGGCCCATCTGCACCACCCCCATCACACACACACACACACACACACACACACACACACACACACACACTGCATGCAGCTTAGCTGCATATTACACTTAGACATAATTCTCTGTGATATGCCCCCCCCAGTGGCATTAGCCACAGAGAACAGTTAAAATAAAAAAAAAACAGTGTGTTTATCACATTACATGCCCTGCTGAATGTAAAGATGTATTTTTGGATGGAACTATCTTTGCCAGGCAGTGAACTCTGGGGAATGGCAGCGCTGTTTCAGTTTAGCAGCTGCACTGTGTGGCAGTGAGTGACACTCACTTCTGCACTCAGTACTCAGTAAGAGCAGGTGTCAGAGGTCAGGCTGAGGGCTGGGGTCAGAGGTCTTGACATGCTAAAAATAGACAATCAATTATGTGTAGTTTTGTTGATATGCACCATAACCTGACAGATGTTAAGTGCAGATTTAACTCCATACTGGTGTTATCCTTGGATTCCTCTGGATGATGTCATGACTGGCGCCCCAATCACAGCCCTTCGCAGCCTCAGACTTGGGATTACTGACAGCCATGTCTCTCTGTTCCACTCCGCAGCGTTTCTAAAATATTCCAAAAATATCCGTGCAGTGTATGCGTGAGCTGGCGCGGCCGCTGCAGGGCTGAGGGGCCGAGGGGCTGGCAGGGATGGGCCTCTGGCACAGATGGCGTCCCTCCAGAGAGGAGTGCGCTCTGTTCAACACATTACCTTCATTTAGCAGGTCTGAGTATCCGTAGAGACTTGCAGAGCAAAGTGCAGAAAATGCACACGCGACATCACTCTCTGATCACCTGACAGCTGGGCTCGGCAGGGCAGTCTGTGGGGGGGGGGGGGGGGGGATCTGAGATTTATCCTGTTTGATATCGGAGGGTCTCACCACCTTGTAGCCATGGCAACGTCTGGGCCTGCTTGCCAAAAATAAATAAATAAAATAAAAATGAATTCCTTTATATGGCAGACATATCACTGCTCCCTGTGTGCCAGGCAATCAACTGTTTATTATATAAGCCCCCTATTCACCAAAGTAAAGAGACAATAAACACATGCACACACACGCTTACATACACACATACTCTATACACACCCACAGAGTCATGCACACATACACACTTTATACACACAGGCACACAATGAATAGTGTTCCCTGATTGAACATAACAATGAGACATGCAGTATGAAATGATAAAGCCAAAAGAAATGGCTGCCAACCTCAGAGCGTTCCACTGTTCTATTCTCCATTGTTTTCTCCCTGCTCTGGATTTCTCCTCTTGTGCTGTAGCAGGGAGTGGAAATGCAGTGAGGCTGATGCAGTGCTCTGAAACAGGGCTCAGAGTGAGGGAGGGAAATGCAGTGAGGCTGATGCAGTGCTCTGAAACAGGGCTCAGAGTGAGGGAGGGAAATGCAGTGAGGCTGATTCAGTGCTCTGAAACAGGGCTCAGAGTGAGGGAGGGAAATGCAGTGAGGCTGATGCAGTGCTCTGAAACAGGGCTCAGAGTGAGGGAGGGAAATGCAGTGAGGCTGATTCAGTGCTGTGAAACAGGGCTCAGAGTGAGGGAGGGAAATGCAGTGAGGCTGATGCAGTGCTCTGAAACAGGGCTCAGAGTGAGGGAGGGAAATGCAGTGAGGCTGATTCAGTGCTCTGAAACAGGGCTCAGAGTGAGGGAGGGAGGGAAATGCAGTGAGGCTGATGCAGTGCTCTGAAACAGGACTCAGAGTGAGGGAGGGAAATGCAGTGAGGCTGATGCAGTGCTCTTAAACAGGGCTCAGAGTGAGGGAGGGAAATGCAGTGAGGCTGATTCAGTGCTGTGAAACAGGGCTCAGAGTGAGGGAGGGAAATGCAGTGAGGCTGATGCAGTGCTCTGAAACAGGGCTCAGAGTGAGGGAGGGAAATGCAGTGAGGCTGATTCAGTGCTGTGAAACAGGGCTCAGAGTGAGGGAGGGAAATGCAGTGAGGCTGATTCAGTGCTCTGAAACAGGGCTCAGAGTGAGGGAGGGAAATGCAGTGAGGCTGATTCAGTGCTCTGAAACAGGGCTCAGAGTGAGGGAGGGAAATGCAGTGAGGCTGATTCAGTGCTCTGAAACAGGGCTCAGAGTGAGGGAGGGAAATGCAGTGAGGCTGATACAGTGCTCTGAAACAGGGCTCAGAGTGAGGGAGGGAAAAGCAGTGAGGCTGATGCAGTGCTCTGAATCAGGGCTCAGAGTGAGGGAGGGAAATGCAGTGAGGCTGATTCAGTGCTCTGAAACAGGGCTCAGAGTGAGGGAGGGAAATGCAGTGAGGCTGATGCAGTGCTCTGAAACAGGGCTCAGAGTGAGGGAGGGAAATGCAGTGAGGCTGATGCAGTGCTGTGAAACAGGGCTCAGAGTGAGGGAGGGAAATGCAGTGAGGCTGATTCAGTGCTCTGAAACAGGGCTCAGAGTGAGGGAGGGAAATGCAGTGAGGCTGATTCAGTGCTGTGAAACAGGGCTCAGAGTGAGGGAGGGAAATGCAGTGAGGCTGATTCAGTGCTCTGAAACAGGGCTCAGAGTGAGGGAGGGAAATGCAGTGAGGCTGATGCAGTGCTCTGAAACAGGGCTCAGAGTGAGGGAGGGAAATGCAGTGAGGCTGATTCAGTGCTGTGAAACAGGGCTCAGAGTGAGGGAGGGAAATGCAGTGAGGCTGATGCAGTGCTCTGAAACAGGGCTCAGAGTGAGGGAGGGAAATGCAGTGAGGCTGATTCAGTGCTGTGAAACAGGGCTCAGAGTGAGGGAGGGAAATGCAGTGAGGCTGATTCAGTGCTCTGAAACAGGGCTCAGAGTGAGGGAGGGAAATGCAGTGAGGCTGATTCAGTGCTCTGAAACAGGGCTCAGAGTGAGGGAGGGAAATGCAGTGAGGCTGATGCAGTGCTGTGAAACAGGGCTCAGAGTGAGGGAGGGAAATGCAGTGAGGCTGATTCAGTGCTGTGAAACAGGGCTCAGAGTGAGGGAGGGAAATGCAGTGAGGCTGATGCAGTGCTCTGAAACAGGGCTCAGAGTGAGGGAGGGAAATGCCGTGAAGACGATGCAGTGCCCTGAATCAGGGCTCAGAGTGAGGGAGGGAAATGCAGTGAGGCTGATGCAGTGCTCTGAAACAGGGCTCAGAGTGAGGGAGGGAAATGCAGTGAGGCTGATTCAGTGCTCTGAAACAGGGCTCAGAGTGAGGGAGGGAAATGCAGTGAGGCTGATGCAGTGCTGTGAAACAGGGCTCAGAGTGAGGGAGTGGAAATGCAGTGAGGCTAATTCAGTGCTCTGAAACAGGGCTCAGAGTGAGGGAGTGGAAATGCAGTGAGGCTGATTCAGTGCTGTGAAACAGGGCTCAGAGTGAGGGAGGGAAATGCAGTGAGGCTGATTCAGTGCTCTGAAACAGGGCTCAGAGTGAGGGAGTGAAAATGCAGTGAGGCTGATTCAGTGCTGTGAAACAGGGCTCAGAGTGAGGGAGGGAAATGCAGTGAGGCTGATTCAGTGCTGTGAAACAGGGCTCAGAGTGAGGGAGGGAAATGCAGTGAGGCTGATTCAGTGCTCTGAAACAGGGCTCAGAGTGAGGGAGGGAAATGCAGTGAGGCTGATTCAGTGCTCTGAAACAGGGCTCAGAGTGAGGGAGGGAAATGCAGTGAGGCTGATTCAGTGCTCTGAAACAGGGCTCAGAGTGAGGGAGGGAAATGCAGTGAGGCTGATTCAGTGCTCTGAAACAGGGCTCAGAGTGAGGGAGGGAAATGCAGTGAGGCTGATACAGTGCTCTGAAACAGGGCTCAGAGTGAGGGAGGGAAATGCAGTGAGGACGATGCAGTGCTCTGAAACAGGGCTCAGAGTGAGGGAGGGAAATGCAGTGAGGCTGATTCAGTGCTCTGAAACAGGGCTCAGAGTGAGGGAGGGAAATGCAGTGAGGCTGATTCAGTGCTGTGAAACAGGGCTCAGAGTGAGGGAGGGAAATGCAGTGAGGCTGATTCAGTGCTCTGAAACAGGGCTCAGAGTGAGGGAGGGAAATGCAGTGAGGCTGATGCAGTGCTCTGAAACAGGGCTCAGAGTGAGGGAGGGAAATGCAGTGAGGCTGATTCAGTGCTCTGAAACAGGGCTCAGAGTGAGGGAGGGAGGGAAATGCAGTGAGGCTGATGCAGTGCTCTGAAACAGGACTCAGAGTGAGGGAGGGAAATGCAGTGAGGCTGATGCAGTGCTCTTAAACAGGGCTCAGAGTGAGGGAGGGAAATGCATTGAGGCTGATTCAGTGCTGTGAAACAGGGCTCAGAGTGAGGGAGGGAAATGCATTGAGGCTGATTCAGTGCTCTGAAACAGGGCTCAGAGTGAGGGAGGGAAATGCAGTGAGGCTGATTCAGTGCTCTGAAACAGCACTCAGAGGGAGCTGGAACTGTTGTGTACTCATATACTTATACATCTTACTGCAGAAGTGGAATGGAACTTACAGTCTGTTCATCTTTTTTCCAAAAATGAAGTATTGCAAAAAAATATAGATTTTCAAGCCGTTGTTGAATTTGACAAAATCCCCCTTTCCTTACCAAACCCCCCACCATGCCTGCCCACTCAAGGGGAGAAGAACCTCCCCTCTCCCTGCACATTAAGCAGCCAAACATGTGAGCCCTGTGCTGACACACCTTTGCTGTTTCTCACACGGCATGACGTTGTATGTGTCTGTGTGTGTGTGTGTGTCCCTCACAGCGGATGACGCCTGCGGGGGAACTCTGAGGGACCAGGGCGGGGTCATCACGAGCCCCAATCACCCGCAGGAGTACAACAACAATGCAGACTGCACCTGGACCCTGCTGGCCGAGCCCGGCGACACCATCGCCCTCCTCTTCACCCACTTCCAGCTGGAGGAGGACTATGACCTGCTGGAGATCAGTGGCACCGACGCCTCGTCCCAGTGGTGAGTGCCAGGCCCACGCCGGGGCCTGTTTATTCTCCTCTGTTTCATCAGGCAGGGCAGCGGCCAGCTAACTAGCTCTCATTTAGCAACAGACTGGGGAATCATGGGTATGGAATGCAAGGGATTAGCAGGGAGAAGAAGCAGGGAGTGGCAGTACAGCTGGGTTTGTCACTCAGAGTTAGCAGGTGTACATCCAAGGTTGGGCACTTTGCTTAAATCGCCTCTACTCATGTCATGCTGTAAATAAATGGGTAGTGTATAAGAGCCATGTGAGTTGTTCTGGATAAAGGCTTCCAGTAAATGCCTAAGCTGCAGTAGTGGTTTGGGAATCCTGATGTTCAGGAGAGAGTCTGGGGGTTTTCTATGGCCACATTCATTCTGTACCTCAGCGTGATGTCTCATCTAAAGGGTGGAACCTCATCGGGCACAGTATCCCCATAACTGGTTGTGTTGTCTCTCTCTTAAGTGTTCAGTTGTTCAGTGTGGTTGTGCTGTCTCTCTGCAGTGCTCAGTGTGGTTGTGCTGTCTCTCTGCAGTGCTCAGTGTGGTTGTGCTGTCTCTCTGCAGTGCTCAGTGTGGTTGTGCTGTATCTCTCTGCAGTGCTCAGTGTGGTTGTGCTGTCTCTCTCTGCAGTGCTCAGTGTGGTTGTGCTGTCTCTCTGCAGTGCTCAGTGTGGTTGTGCTGTCTCTCTCTGCAGTGCTCAGTGTGGTTGTGCTGTCTCTCTCTGCAGTGCTCAGTGTGGTAGTGCTGTCTCTCTGCAGTGCTCAGTGTGGTAGTGCTGTCTCTCTCTGCAGTGCTCAGTGTGGTTGTGCTGTCTCTCTGCAGTGCTCAGTGTGGTTGTGCTGTCTCTCTCTTCAGTGCTCAGTGTGGTTGTGCTGTCTCTCTCTGCAGTGCTCAGTGTGGTAGTGCTGTATCTCTCTGCAGTGCTCAGTGTGGTTGTGCTGTCTCTCTCTGCAGTGCTCAGTGTGGTTGTGCTGTATCTCTCTGCAGTGCTCAGTGTGGTTGTGCTGTCTCTCTCTTCAGTGCTCAGTGTGGTTGTGCTGTCTCTCTCTGCAGTGCTCAGTGTGGTAGTGCTGTATCTCTCTTCAGTGCTCAGTGTGGTTGTGCTGTCTCTCTCTGCAGTGCTCAGTGTGGTTGTGCTGTAGTGGTTTGCTGAATTATTCAGGGCCATGTCTCAGATGAAGCTTTGAGTTATTCTGCTCAGTTGTGCCGTGGTGTCTCTGCTGTCAGAGTTTCTTCGTGATCTTTGCATTCCACCATCTCCAGATTAGAAAGCAGGGGCTTCCAGCACACTCAGGGTACCTCAGACTGCTCCCTATGCTCTGTCTCACAGTGGTCTTACAATAGTCTGCTGGTGTCTCAAAGTGATTTTAACATGGTCTATCAGTGATATTAACATGGTCTATCAGTGTCCTAAAATGGTCTTTTCCTCGTCTCAAAATTGATTTGACATGCAAAGAGCGGTATGAGCATGGTCTAACCATAGCTTAAAGCAGCCTTATTATGGTCTGTCCATGTGTCTTAGCTTCTCCCGTGGGAAGCAGAGAGTGTCAGTGTGGAATCACATTGCACTGTAAAGGAGAGAGCCACCTGACAGTGTTAATAAAGAGTTACAGTGTCCCAGATGGAGGTGGATTTAGCTGCAGGCAGTTTTGGATGGAGGGAGTTTTGACTGATGAGTTTGGGGCACTGGAGGCTTTAGAGCAGAGGAGAGGATACCCAAAGATTTATATGATCTGAGATTTGGGATCAAATTAATTGGTAAGATATTGATGACAGCTAAGACCATTCTCATGTTCCTGTTCAACAACTATGACATAATCTCCAGCTCATTATACAATGCAGGTGTTCATTTTTATCTTCACCGATTCAATTAGACAAGCAAATTTTTATGACTTCAGATCTCACAAAATTCTCTCAAAAAGGATAAAAATTATCAATTGCATTCATAGGGACAATTAGGGACAAATGTAGATTCAGTCCTGGGCTTAGTTTGTTTGATTAAATTGCATTTTCCCTTAAAAGGGTCTAAGTATGTTTGGCTGAATCTCCTGCACTGTCTATGAAGCTGGTAGTTATATTTGATCACCAGAGTAACGGAGGCATTAACTCTGACATTCGATCGCCGGGGTAACAGAGGCAGAAGCTCTGAGATCTGATTGCCGGGGTAACAGAGGCAAAAGCTCTGAGATCTGATTGCCGTGGTAACAGAGGCAGAAGCTCTGAGATCTGATCGCCGGGGTAACAGAGGCAGAAGCTCTGAGATCTGATCGCCGGGGTAACAGAGGCAGAAGCTCTGAGATCTGATTGCCGTGGTAACAGAGGCAGAAGCTCTGAGATCTGATCGCCGGGGTAACAGAGGCAGAAGCTCTGAGATCTGATCGCCGGGGTAACAGAGGCAGAAGCTCTGAGATCTGATTGCCAGGGTAACAGAGGCAGAAGCTCTGAGATCTAATCGCTGGGGTAACAGAGGCAGAAGCTCTGAGATCTAATCGCCGGGGTAATGGCTGTGGTTGCTTTGTTGTTGCTACAGCACAGATGATGCTGCTTCTGAAATTGCTGCTTATTTACTCTCATTCGGAATGATGTGGACATGGCACTCTATAGACACTGGAGTGGGAGGCTGGTCACATCACCAGGATGCTGTCCAGGGAGCTGGTTAAATTTCTGTGCTACTGTCCAGGGAGCTGGTTAGATAGATAGCTAGATAGACAGATAGATGGATAGACAGTGCTGTGCTGCTGTCCAGGGTGCTGAAATGAACATGGAGACACACAGAGGCCCCTCTGCTTTGGGGCATACTGGCTGGGCATGGCTTTGGGTAAACTTGTCTGAAATCCTGGCTGGTCATGACTCACTGCTGCTCCAACTATTCCCAGCATGCACTCTGCTGCTGACGCCTCTCGGCTCTTAGTGTCAGTCTGATGAGCGGCACTTCCAGGATGCGCTGAGTGAGTTAACCAATCACTGAGGAGAGTGTGGATGAGACTGATACAGTAAACCAATCACTGAGGAGAGTGTGGATGAGACTGATACAGTAAACCAATCACTGAGGATAGTGCGGATGAGACTGATACAGCAAACCAATCACTGAGGATAGTGTGGATGAGACTGATACATTTGTGCTCTCTGTCTTCACTTTGTGCTCCAGGTTTTTTGGTGTCAGCATTAATAAATCTTTGGGTCAGACCAATAAGGTCTTTGCAGTGCTTTTTAAGGAGTGATGAACCCTTATGCCGACCAATCCACCCTCAGAGATCTGCAGACAGCACTCAAGGAGACATGGCTGATAAAGCCACTCAGAGTCGTGCATTATACAGCAGTGATATAATACAAGTGACTGGAGGCCATTTTAAGACAGGATTTCCAGAGAAGTGCACAACAAAATGGCAATTTTAACCAACCTGTAAGGGACCATGAATGGATACTGAAAGCAATGAGAGCTTAGGACAGTAACGGGGGGGGGGGGGGGGGTGGATATGGCTGAGGAGGAATAAGGTCATATTTACAGTGATGTGTCTGGAAGCTGCTATTGCTGTTGTCTTCTGTGTTTCACCCTGTGAATCCACACACACACACACACACACCGGCTAACTGATTCACACACCACTGTATCACTAGTGGTGGCAATGTATTATAATGGCCAGAGTACTTTTAAATCAATCATTCTACCACTGAACAAGGTATTCCATCTAAATGTCTTCAGTGAATACTCTGCTAAATGCTGCTCCACTCTGTCCAACAGAGTGAATGGAGTGCAGAGGTGGAGTGATTGTGAGTGTGTGTGTGTGTGTGAGTGTGTGTGAGTGTGTCACAGGTTGCTGTTATGAGCATGGATGATCACTGCCTCCCTTCCCCCCCCCCCCCACCCGCCCCTACGCCCCTGTGCCTCACTTATCTCTGGTGCTGTCAGGGTCCTGGCATTTTTCATTTTGTTGCCATGCTGCTACTAGAAGCAGCCTTTTCCACTTTGAGTTTGGACCGGGAGTGGAGCGAAGCATGAACACCCCGCTCAGTAAAATAACCTTCCATTACCGTGGTGATTTTACCCTGGCATGGTGTCACAAAGGCAGGCACGCTGCGACTGACAACCCCCCCCCCCACGCCCTCACCAGAGCCACTTTCACTCTGTCATCACCAGCCAACTGTCTAATGACAATATGAAATGATACTGCAATTAACTGCGTGTGTGAGTGTGTGTATGTATGTGCAGTTTGTGTCTGTAGTTTGTGTTTGTGTGTTGTAGGTGCAGGTGTGTGTGTCTTTCTGTCTGCATGAGATTGAGTGTGTGTGATATATTAAAATAATCACAAAATGAACTGCAGTGTATAGAAGTGTTGTTTTCATCAGACACAGTGTCTGGTTTTTCATTAGAAGAGACACTTATGTGAAGTTATGTAAGTCAGTACACTCTTCTCTTTAGAGCACTAATCCAGACCACTTTCATTGTGTGGCTGTCAGTTTTCTCATAGTTAATTACAAATATTAGGTCTTAGCTTGTGTTAGTCAATGTGTGTGTGCTAGTGTGTGCTGTGTGATATCGGCACACGTGAGTCCGATACGCCAAGCTGCACTATCGGCGCACATTAGTTCAATACACCAAGCTGTGCTATCAGCACACGTCAGTCCGGTACGCCACGCTGTGCTATCGGCGCGCGTCAGTCTGGTACGCCACGCTGTGCTATCGGCGCACGTTAGTCTGGTACGCCACGCTGTGCTATTGGCGCACATTGGTCCGATATGCCACGCTGCGCTATCGGCGCACATCAGTCCAGTACGCCCCGCTGCGCTACCGGCGTGCGTCAGTCTGATACGCCATGCTGCGATATCGGCGCGTCAGTCCGATACGCCACGCTGTGCTATTGGTGCGCATTTGTCCGATATGCCACGCTGTGCTATCGGCGCACATCAGTCTGATACGCCAAGCTGCGCTATCGCCGTCCGTCAGTCCGGTACGCCACGCTGTGCTATCGGCGCACATCAGTCCGATACGGCGTGCTGTGCTATCGCCGTGCGTCAGTCCGATACGGTGCGCTGTGCTATTGCCGTGTGTCAGTCCGATACGGTGTGCTGTGCTATCGGTGCACATCAGTCCGACACGCCACGCTGTGTTATCGGCGCACATCAGTCCGATACACCACGCTGTGCTATCGGCGCATCAGGCCGGTACGCCACGCTGTGCTATCAGTGCACGTCAGTCCGATACACCACGCTGTGC
Organism: Albula glossodonta; assembly: GCA_019788955.1. Lineage (NCBI taxonomy): Eukaryota > Metazoa > Chordata > Actinopteri > Albuliformes > Albulidae > Albula > Albula glossodonta. The sequence goes on along the minus strand of JAFBMS010001344.1, from coordinate 12,680 downwards.
TATCGCCACATGTCAGTCCGGTACGCCACGCTATGCTATCGGCGCGTCAGTCCGATACGCCACTCTGTGCTATCGGCGCACATCAGTCCGATACGCCACGCTGTGGTATCACCGTGCGTCAGTCCGATACGCCATGCTGTGCTATCGGCACACATCAGTCCGATACGCCACGCTGCGCTATCGGCGCACATCAGTCCGATACGCCACGCTGCGCTATTGCCGTGCGTCAGTCTGATACACCATGCTGCGCTATTGCCGCGTCAGTCCGGTACGCCCCGCTGTGCTATCGGCGTGTCAGTCCAATACACCAGGCTGTGCTATCGGCGTGCATTAGTCCGATACGCCACGCTGCGCTATCGGCGCACGTCAGTCCGATACGCCACGCTGTGACATTGGCGCCAACATCCACCACAGCGCCAACAATACACATTTACGGCTGAATCATCCGCAGCAAATCGGCCGGAATCATTACTCTGCCTGGCCAGACCCCAGCGGGAGGGCTGTTTATTTCATTCAGGCCTTCCCAGCACCATGGGGGGGTGCCCACACCGAACACAGTCATTGCCTTCATTAAAAATTACCTTTCCATGAAAAACAGAAAGAGCAGCAGATTTTGGCTCACTGTGTGCATTCTTGCATGTGTTTAAGCTGTAACTGACAGCTTTCTGTCAAGGTTTTAGTGATCCTTTGACATGACCTGCACACACTGTCTGTCAGACTGTAGCCAGACCGTGTGTGTCTGTGGAGCAAAGCTCAGGCATCAGACTGCCATGTGTTACAGCCCACTGCATTCTGTTAGCCAGCTGGGCTTCTAGCTTAGAGCTGTCCTTCTCAGCTGGTGGGTTGTGACCCAAAAGTGGGTCGCAGGATTTGGTCTTGGGGTGCGTAGTAAAAAAAAAAAAAAAAAAAAATTCTTTCTTCTAGGTAGCCTACTTTTACTTACTAAGTAGTTCTCCAGACTTTTTTTTTTGTTTGTTTGATTATATTTGTATGTGTTTTTGTGAAGGTGTTATGTATCCTATGAGTGCACTGTTTTTGTTTTTAATTGAAATAGGGCTTGTAGCTCAGAGGTGACAGTACAGTATAAAGCAGCAATCTGTAGAGCTCATGTTGGTCGTCATGTTGAGGCCCTCAGGTCAATGACTGAATGTAAGAGACTCATTGGCTAATTTAACATTGTTCACAGCAAACCCATTCTGTAAACCTGCTGCAGTGATTATGATTTTGGTCATAATGAATCCTTTATCATGAACTCCTTTCCACAATCTATACTTATGAAAATCCTGCCTCTTAAATATCAGCCGCTCTCGATGACACTGACTTTGAAAGAACAGAAAAATGTTAAAAACAATGGGCATAATGAGATTAGTTACCAGTAATGAGCTTTGGAGGGATGCCGTTCGCAGAGGAGCCGGACCCCATTGTGTCTGACGATGTTCTGATTAACTCGCAGATGTAAATAGATGGATCTGGCGCCATTGTGCTCGTTAATCGATTTGTCTCCCTGGAGCTGCACGATGGAGCGCTCTTTGTTCTGGAACACTCTGTGATGTGATCAGCGGAGGCTAAGCTGGAGCGAGGAGTCTGAGCTGACGGCTTACTGTCTCCTGTAAAACATATCTGCGCATTATGCACCCAGAGCACTGCCTCAGCGCTCAAACCAAATGCCTCGTCAGATCAACACACACCGTGCAACAATATCCCATACACTGCGCAAAAGCATCCAAAACATTGCGCAACAACGCCCCAAACACTGCACAACAACGTCCCATATGCAGCAAAACAACGTCTCAAACACTGTCCTACAACGTCCCAAACGCTGTGCAACAACGTCCAAAACACTGCGCAACAACATCCCATACGCAGCACAACAACGTCCCATACGCAGCGAAACAACGTCTCAAACACTGTGCAACAACATCCCAAACACTGTGCAACAACGTCCAAAACACTGCGCAACAACGTCCCATACGCAGCGAAACGACGTCTCAAACACTGTGCAACAACGTCCCAAACACTGCGCAACATCCCAAAAACTGTGCAACATCATTCCATACGCTGCGCAACAACATCCCATACACTGTGCAACAATGTCCCAAACACTGCGCAACAACATACCACACACTGCGCAACAATATCCCATACACTGCGCAACAACGTCCCAAACACTGCACAACAACATCCCACACACTGAGCAACAATATCCCATACACTGCACAACAACGTCCCAAACACTGCGCAACAAAGTCCCAAACACTGTGCAAAAACATCCCAAACACTGCAGTTAGCTGGCCCTTCTGTTTATGGACTGAGAAATTTGTAGGACCTGTCTTCACTACGCTGCATTAGCCGTAGGGAGTGCACTGTATTAATGTCCTATAATGAGCCGTAGGGAGTGCACTGTATTAATGTCCTATAATGAGCCGTAGGGTGTGCACTGTATTAATGTCCTATAATGAGCCGTAGGGTGTGCACTGTATTAATGTCCTATAATGAGCCGTAGGGTGTGCACTGTATTAATGTCCTATAATGAGCCGTAGGGTGTGCACTGTATTAATGTCCTATAATGAGCCGTAGGGTGTGCACTGTATTAATGTCCTATAATGAGCCGTAGGGTGTGCACTGTATTAATGTCGTGTAATGAGCCGTAGGGTGTGCACTGTATTAATGTCCTATAATGAGCCGTAGAGTGTGCACTGTATTAAAAGAAAAGGGAAACTGACGTGCGATTTCCAGAGGAAACCAAGAAAAAAAGCAGGTCTTAAAACCAAACAATTTTCAGGTCATGGTTGCATGCCAACAAAACTACAGACGCACAAATGCTGTCATGTGTCTCAGCATACAGAAATGGTGAGGATTTGATATTGAGATTTCCCCCCCACCAATTTTCCCAACCTGAACTTGTTGACCTCACTGCAGCACCTGCTCTGTTGGCTTTGGGAGGAGAGGCAGAACATGTGACTCCTCTGATTCACATGATGACAATCTTGCTTCTATTCACACTGCAGCCACACCGCTAATTGCACATTGCTTATGATGTTGGAGGAAGACATAGTCAGTGTGCTTTCTGTTCATGCTGCCGTAGGTCTCCAGCATGACCAGGGAGGGTGCTGTAGCAATGAGACCAACAAACGTAGCCAGCTTACCCCCTACCATCCCTGGCCAGGCTGGGCCAATTGTGCCTAGCCTAATGTGGACCTACGGCCAGCACTGGCGAGACCGGGATTTCAGTCCCCAACCTCAGGTCCCCCTAACCGGGATTTCAGTCCCCGACCTCAGGTCCCCCTAACCGGGATTTCAGTCCCCGACCTCAGGTCCCCCTAACCGGGATTTCAGTCCCCGACCTCAGGTCCCCCTAACCGGGATTTCAGCCCCGACCTCAGGTCCCCCTAACCGGGATTTCAGCCCCGACCTCAGGTCCCCCTAACCGGGATTTCAGCCCCGACCTCAGGTCCCCCTAACCGGGATTTCAGCCCCAACCTCAGGTCCCCCTAACCGGGATTTCAGCCCCGACCTCAGGTCCCCCTAACCGGGATTTCAGCCCCGACCTCAGGTCCCCCTAACCGGGATTTCAGCCCCGACCTCAGGTCCCCCTAACCGGGATTTCAGCCCCAACGTCCTGCCTCCTGCCCTGTGGGCCACCCAGAGGTCTGGCCCTGATATTGAGTGTTCTTACCCAGTTTGGTAGTGAATCTCCTCATTCCCACATCCCATTGCCTGCAGAGGAGAGGGCTCTCTACACAGTGTAGTTGCTACCATTTTGAAACATTCAAACTGCTGGTATGCTTCCAATAGTGTCTGACTATGATATGCATTCATAAAAGCATATTTACTCACACTGATGCCATATAAGGGGGAACCTTGGATGGTTTTGGGGACCCAGGGCTGGATGGGTGGGGGGGGGCAGGTTTAGGTGTCGTATCTCCCCCCCGCAGCCCTGATTTCAGGCTGCATGCTTGTTTACCCATCATCCTCAGCTTCACCTCAGGACTGCATCACAACCGCCTGTCAGCGAGCGTCTCCCCCGCCGCCCAGCCTGTCAGGGCTTATTAAGAGTGTAACGCAGCTGCTCACAAAGCCAGTAGTTCAGCCCTCAGAAACAGTTAAACTCTGATCGCACAGTGCTGCGGTGCTGTCTGCTTCTCTTCTTCGTTATGGCACAATATTTTTCAGCTGTAATCATCATGTTCATTTGAAGCAGGGTTGCGTTTTAGCACAGTAGAATGGTGAATGCTTCTAACAGCAGCAGAGACGTTTTACATCAGCCCTGCATCATATGTGGAATCGTTAACAGAAAACAGCACGATCGCTGCGCGCTTTAAAGCCACTCTTGGACTTTGAGTGGAGGAAAGTATGAGGCTATCTCCAATGAAACTTAATTTCTCTAAAATCCTCTCCAGTGCCCAGAACCACTTCAGAAGGGAACGCCGTGAGCTCCACCCGGCATTCTGAGTGCTTCCTCTTTATCTCCCTTCCCACACCTCCACTTTTCCTCCTCTGTCATTTCAGCTTCTCATTCACACCTGAGCTGTTTGAGTCCTGGTGCCATTTGCAACAGTGTAATGTAATGGTTAGGGAGCTGGGCTTGTAGCTCAGAGGTTACAGTGTAGTGTAATGGTTAGGGAGCTGGGCTTGTAGCTCAGAGGTTACAGTGTAGTGTAATGGTTAGGGAGCTGGGCTTGTAGCTCAGAGGTCACAGTGTAGTGTAATGGTTAGGGAGCTGGGCTTGTAGCTCAGAGGTTACAGTGTAGTGTAATGGTTAGGGAGCTGGGCTTGTAGCTCAGAGGTCACAGTGTAGTGTAATGGTTAGGGAGCTGGGCTTGTAGCTCAGAGGTTACAGTGTAGTGTAATGGTTAGGGAGCTGGGCTTGTAGCTCAGAGGTTACAGTGTAGTATAATGGTTAGGGAGCTGGGCTTGTAGCTCAGAGGTTACAGTATAGTATAATGGTTAGGGAGCTGGGCTTGTAGCTCAGAGGTTACAGTGTAGTATAATGGTTAGGGGGCTGGGCTTGTAGCTCAGAGGTTACAGTGTAGTGTAATGGCTAGGGAGCTGGGCTTGTAGCTCAGAGGTTACAGTGTAGTGTAATGGTTAGGGAACTGGGCTTGTAGCTCAGAGGTTACAGTGTAGTATAATGGTTAGGGAGCTGGGCTTGTAGCTCAGAGGTTACAGTGTAGTATAATGGTTAGGGAGCTGGGCTTGTAGCTCAGAGGTTACAGTGTAGTATAATGGTTAGGGAGCTGGGCTTGTAGCTCAGAGGTTACAGTGTAGTATAATGGTTAGGGAGCTGGGCTTGTAGCTCAGAGCTTACAGTGTAGTATAATGGTTAGGGAGCTGGGCTTGTAGCTCAGAGGTTACAGTGTAGTATAATGGTTAGGGAGCCGGGCTTGTAGCTCAGAGGTTACAGTGTAGTATAATGGTTAGGGAGCTGGGCTTGTAGCTCAGAGGTTACAGTGTAGTATAATGGTTAGGGAGCTGGGCTTGTAGCTCAGAGGTTACAGTGTAGTGTAATGGTTAGGGAGCTGGGCTTGTAGCTCAGAGGTTACAGTGTAGTATAATGGTTAGGGAGCTGGGCTGGTAGCTCAGAGGTTACAGTGTAGTATAATGGTTAGGGAGCTGGGCTTGTAGCTCAGAGGTTACAGTGTAGTGTAATGGTTAGGGAGCTGGGCTTGTAGCTCAGAGGTTACAGTGTAGTATAATGGTTAGGGAGCTGGGCTTGTAGCTCAGAGGTTACAGTGTAGTATAATGGTTAGGGAGCTGGGCTTGTAGCTCAGAGGTTACAGTGTAGTGTAATGGTTAGGGAGCTGGGCTTGTAGCTCAGAGGTTACAGTGTAGTGTAATGGTTAGGGAGCTGGGCTTGTAGCTCAGAGGTTACAGTGTAGTGTAATGGTTAGGGAGCTGGGCTTGTAGCTCAGAGGTTACAGTGTAGTGTAATGGTTAGGGAGCTGGGCTTGTAGCTCAGAGGTTACAGTGTAGTTTAATGGTTAGGGAGCTGGGCTTGTAGCTCAGAGGTTACAGTGTAGTGTAATGGTTAGGGAGCTGGGCTTGTAGCTCAGAGGTTACAGTGTAGTGTAATGGTTAGGGAGCTGGGCTTGTAGCTCAGAGGTTACAGTGTAGTGTAATGGTCTCTGCTGTTTCCCCTGTCAGAGTTGAGCTGGGTTTTCAGTCGTTTGAGTCCTCATTGTAGAAGGAAAGGTGGGGATCATGTGACTTACTGACCACCCTCCCTCTCCACTCCCCCTTCAGTATCTATCCCTTTCCCTCTTGCCCTCCATATCTGTAGATCTCTCCCTCCCCATCTCTCTCTGTCTGTCTCTCCTGCTCTGTCTTTCTGTCCCTCTCTTTGAAACTCTGCCACTCTCTCTCTCCCTTTCTGTGTATTTTCCTGTATATTCTTCTTGTCTTTTTATTTCTCTCTCTCTTGTTCTCAGTCACCCCCAATTCTTTCCTTAGAAGTATCTCCCTGAGAGCCCTCACCTTTTAAGTATTCTCTGCTGCTCAAAATAAATTAAAATGTAAGAAATGAATATCAATATAAAAATAAAATATAAAACAGTTGAACTTGTTTAAAGATCCCAAAACCTTTCTCTGTAAATCCCTACAGGATCCGTTCAATCACACTGAAAGCAAAGCGTGGGAATGGAATAAATGCTCTTAGAAAAGTGTATTAGCATTACACATTTACATACAAATGGAATTAAATTCAATCAGACAAATAACAGTGAATGTATGTATACCACTTTTATAGAGTAAAATCAATTAATCTCAGAGGAGAAATAACCATTGACATTTTTCTGCTTATAAAATAGTGCAAAAATGCAAATGAAATTAAGTCGGAATGGTGTACTTGGTTTGTAGCTCTAAACTTAAGTCTGCAGTAAGCGTAACTTCATTTCAAACTTGAAAATACAGTATAAAATAAACAGCAGAATCAATTTAGCTCTCCATTGAGTCAGACAGTCATCACAACGGAGAATAAACTTTATGTGCAAATCAAAAATGTTCAGCTTTATCAGTATCAGGTTCCAGATGAGGTCAGGTTAAACATTTATACTCAGACAAACACCAACCTTAAAACTAATTCAAGCAAGGAGCAGATGACAATGGACAACAATATCCTATGACAGTATGCTCAATACACGAACAATCACATTCACACACAGCAATCACATTCACACACAGCAATCACATTCACATACAGCAATCACATTCACACACAGCAATCACATTCACACACAGCAATCACATTCACACACAACAATCACATTCACACACAGCAATCACATTCACACACAACAATCACATTCACACACAACAATCATATTCACACACAGCAATCACATTCACACACAACAATCACATTCACACACAGCATTCCATTTCGGCCTTTAGCAGAGAGGCTTACAGGTCTGCATGTCACACTTTATCCATTTATGCAGCTGTATGTTCACAGCGGCAGTTCAGCTGAGGCACCACGCTTAATGGTATGATGACTGTATCTTAGCCGGGAATTGAACCTGCAACCCACAAGTCACAAGACCAGACCCACCGAAGCAGTCGTACAGTGCTGCTCTTACTAATGTCTTCTGTCATGTTGTTTCATAATATCATAGTGCTTCCTCAAGAATTGACCTGTCTTGTTGATCCTGAGATGATTCTGTAGGATATAAAGATTTTGACTAATTCTCCTGAACCAGTGTATGGCTGTCTTCAAAGTTACATTCTGTGTTTTCAAATAAGGACTAACAGTGTGGAATTAGACAGATCAGCAGAGATACTGTCATGGTGCTGTCTTTTGTAAGGCTACAGCTACAATGGTTCAGTATATATTATACTGCAGCGCACATGACATGTGGAATCAGGCTCACCTCATGTCATCATAATCAACAAGTCATTACTACACTGCAAGCAGAACGGATAAACACATACCACCAATCACAGTGACTACTTTACCACAGAAAAATCAACATCTATTTATTAACATGTGACAGGAGAGCTGGATGGTTTGATTGAAGTGGCTCATTTAGCCCAGATGAGCGCCAGTATCTGTGATTCTCAGTGTGAACCCCAGGCTGGAATTGCCCCGACAGATCCAGGAGAGATTGGGAAACTCAGCCAACCGTGCGTTTCATATCAGCCTTTTTCCATTGGCCGACTGCGGTCACTGAGCCCGCACGCTGTGAGAATCTGCCCCTGCTCCATGTCTGTGATGTTGAAGAGATGCATTATGGGTGTGCAGTCATGTTTTTGGGGGCCGATAGCAATCCCGTTTGCTCTGAGATTTAATCTCGTTTTGCCAATGTTCCAGACGATATTTCTGTGGCGTGTTTCAGATTGGATTGATTCAGATTTGGAGTGGCGTGTCGGCAGACCTGGCTCATATTGCTGTAGATGACAGTTTTGGTTTCTCTGGTTATTTAATTAGTGAGCACTGAGACCACATGCCGCAGGGAACTATTCTCAGGGTACTGCTCAGGTTTTATTAAAACTGTAAACTCTAGCAAGTCTCAGGAACTTGCTTTTTAGATGCTTTCAGAATTTCAGGGCACAATTGTATTTATTTATTATTAATAGGATCCAGAAAATTCTGCTCAATCTGCATTATTTGGAGTTCTCTTTGGAACTTGTAAAATATGTCTGCAAATTATGCTTCTGTTCTTCCATTCTCCTCTCTCTCTCTCTCCTATCTCTCTCCCTGCTTCTGGATGGCTCTCGGAAAAAATAACAGCTATATTTTATGAGGAGGGACAGACAGTCAAAATATGGTATTTCTGTTTCAGTTGTGTATCACTTGCTTGAGTCTATAAATATCACATTTTGCAAAAGGTTTTTCACTGTCACCTGCAAACATGGAAAAAAACCTCAGAAAACAAGCTGAGTTTGTGGTACTTTTTAAAGAAGGTAACGATGTTGGTGCGGTCGATTAGGCAAAAACTCTGTAGTTCCACAGTGTTTAATTTCTCATCCAGATTAAAAATGAGTTCATTAAATGTAAGGCAGAGCAGTTCTGTAAGAGCGTGCTTTAGTGACTGAGAGGTTCAATAAGCTTTGATCACTTTGACGGCTGCTTCACCATTTCTGTTTCTTGGTTCCATTTTGGAAATAATTTGAGGAAGATGGAAGTGGCCTGAACAGGCTACAGGCAGTGATATTTCAAATCTGGATATTCTTTTTTTACTTTCTCAGTACTTTGCTGGCCCATGCTTCATCTTGTGCTATATTTTAATACAAGGAGTTTATAAAGTTTTTTTACAATCCTTCTTGGAAAGTTTAGAACCTGTTCTTGTGGTATATTGCCTGCTCTTCCGGAGGACGTGGCTCTAGCTCTGTGAGGGCAGTGGCCTCTGGGAGCTTATCATAAAGCTGCAGTGAAGCGAAGGTGCCATGGAAGGTTTGAGTATACCCAGACTCTGGCAGTGACATACACACTAAGGGTTTGAGTGTACCCAGACTCTGGCAGTGACATACACACTAAGGGTTTGAGTGTACCCAGACTCTGGCAGTGACATACACACTAAGGGTTTGAGTGTACCCAGACTCTGGCAGTGACATACACACTAAGGGTTTGAGTGTACACAGACTCTGAGAGAGAGAGATACACACTAAGGGTTTGAGTGTACGCAGACTCTGAGAGAGAGAGATACACACTAAAGGTTTGAGTGTACCCAGACTCTGGCAGTGACATACACACTAAGGGTTTGAGTGTACCCAGACTCTGGCAGTGACATACACACTAAGGGTTTGAGTGTACCCAGACTCTGGCAGTGACATACACACTAAGGGTTTGAGTGTACGCAGACTCTGGCAGTGACATACGCACTAAGGCTTTGAGTGTACACAGACTCTGAGAGAGAGAGAGATACACACTAAGGGTTTGAGTGTACACAGACTCTGAGAGAGAGAGATACACATTAAGGCTTTGAGTGTACACAGTCTCTGAGAGAGAGAGATACACACTAAGGGTTTGAGTGTATACAGACTCTGGCAGTGACATACACACTAAGGGTTTGAGTGTACCCAGACTCTGAGAGAGAGACATACACATTAAGGCTTTGAGTGTACACAGACTCTGAGAGAGAGACATACACACTAAGGGTTTGAGTGTACACAGACTCTGAGAGAGAGAGATACACACTAAGGGTTTGAGTGTATACAGACTCTGAGAGAGAGAGATACACACTAAGGGTTTGAGTGTGCCCAGACTCTGAGAGAGAGAGATACACACTAAGGGTTTGAGTGTATACAGACTCTGGCAGTGACATACACACTAAGGGTTTGAGTGTACCCAGACTCTGAGAGAGTGACATACACACTAAGGGTTTGAGTGTATACAGACTCTGGCAGTGACATACACACTAAGGGTTTGAGTGTGCCCAGACTCTGAGAGAGTGACATACACACTAAAGGTTTGAGTGTGCCCAGACTCTGAGAGAGAGAGATACACACTAAGGGTTTGAGTGTATACAGACTCTGGCAGTGACATACACACTAAGGGTTTGAGTGTGCCCAGACTCTGAGAGAGTGACATACACACTAAGGGTTTGAGTGTACCCAGACTCTGAGAGAGTGACATACACACTAAGGGTTTGAGTGTATACAGACTCTGGCAGTGACATACACACTAAGGGTTTGAGTGTATACAGACTCTGGCAGTGACATACACACTAAGGGTTTGAGTGTACCCAGACTCTGAGAGAGAGACATACACACTAAGGGTTTGAGTGTACCCAGACTCTGAGAGAGAGACATACACACTAAGGGTTTGAGTGTACACAGACTCTGAGAGAGAGACATACACACTAAGGGTTTGAGTGTACACAGACTCTGAGAGAGTGACATACACACTAAGGGTTTGAGTGTATACAGACTCTGGCAGTGACATACACACTAAGGGTTTGAGTGTATACAGACTCTGGCAGTGACATACACACTAAGGGTTTGAGTGTACCCAGACTCTGAGAGAGAGACATACACACTAAGTGTTTGAGTGTGCCCAGACTCTGAGAGAGATACATACACACTAAGGGTTTGTGTGTACCCAGACTCTGAGAGAGAGACATACACACTCAGGGTTTGAGTGTATACAGACTCTGGCAGTGACATACACACTAAGGGTTTGAGTGTATACAGACTCTGGCAGTGACATACACACTAAGGGTTTGAGTGTACCCAGACTCTGAGAGAGAGACATACACACTAAGGGTTTGAGTGTACACAGACTCTGAGAGAGAGACATACACACTAAGGGTTTGAGTGTACACAGACTCTGAGAGAGAGATACACACTAAGGGTTTGAGTGTACACAGACTCTGAGAGAGAGATACACACTAAGGGTCTGAGTGTACACAGACTCTGAGAGAGAGATACACACTAAGGGTTTGAGTGTACACAGACTCTGAGAGAGAGATACACACTAAGGGTTTGAGTGTATACAGACTCTGAGAGAGAGATACACACTAAGGGTTTGAGTGTACACAGACTCTGAGAGAGAGATACACACTAAGGGTTTGAGTGTACACAGACTCTGAGAGAGAGATACACACTAAGGGTTTGAGTGTACACAGACTCTGAGAGAGAGATACACACTAAGGGTTTGAGTGTATACAGACTCTGAGAGAGAGAGATACACACTAAGGGTCTGAGTGTACACAGACTCTGAGAGAGAGATACACACTAAGGGTTTGAGTGTACCCAGACTCTGAGAGAGAGATACACACTAAGGGTCTGAGTGTACCCAGACTCTGAGAGAGAGATACACACTAAGGGTTTGAGTGTACCCAGACTCTGAGAGAGAGATACACACTAAGGGAAATTAATTACACACTGAATCACATCAACAGCATTATTGTAGAACTCTTCGAGGTGAAAGGAGGAAATGGGGAGTTATTTATCCCTGGGAGGACTCCATGGCCGTTCCTGTTACTGTATATAAGCTTTCATGGAACTGCTCCTCTAAATCCTCTCATTTTCTTTAGCTTTAAATCCTCGTCTACAAACCGAGCCACTGAAGTGTAAATGTTTAATCAATGGGAAAGAAGCATGCTTCAGCTGAAACCATTTCACACGCCTTAACTCCCTGTAATTCCACATCATTTCAAGGCAAAATTGGCTGGTTGTTCCACATAGTGAGTCTGGTTTTCAAGCATTGATTTTGCTGTTAGCAATGTTTCATAGCAGTGTAGCATTGTACCAGTGTTGTATTTTAGCACTGTAGCATTGTAGAATTGTAGTACTGTAGCAGCACACCTTAGCAGCTTCACACTGTAACAGGGTAGCAAGTACCATTGTAGCAATGTGGTATTCTTTCTGTGTAACATTGTAGCAGAAGCAGTGTGGTTGCAATGTAGCATTGTATGTTAGTAGCACTGTAACAAATAGCAGGGAATTGGTGAAGCAGTATACCAGTGTAGTGTATTAGCTGTTTAGCTATGGAGCACTATAGAAGTGTAGCCTTTTTGCAGGTTAACAATATTACATGGCTTATTTTGTACCTGTCCTGCAGTTTTTTCATCTTGCAATGCTTGCTGTGTGCTACATTACACGCTGAAGCATTCCATTAGTTGGAGGCAGGATGGAGTTTTTGAGGATGTGCTCCGCAGGCCGCATCTGAAACTCACAGAGCCCACAGGGGCCTGGCGGCCACTGAAGCCTGCTGTGTGCTCGTTTGGCCACTGATTGGAGGA
>JAFBMS010001343.1:40000-42852 GCA_019788955.1 Albula glossodonta | reverse complement strand
GGGGAGGTGTTTGTGTGTGTGTGTGTGTTTGTGTGTGTGTGTGTGTGAGGGGGAGGGCGAGGTGTTCATTTCCATTGTCTCACACATGACCGGCCGCCGTGTGGTCTAACACCCTCGCCCCCACCCTTGCCCCCACCCTCGCCCCCACTCAGCTCTTTACAATGGCGATTTATTGACTGTGACATTCTGGGCAGAGAGCCTATGACCTGCTGATTAAACAGAGCCCCAGGGCTGGGGGTTTGGGGGATGGGGGGGGTGCGGCTCACTCCTGCTGTTTACATGTTTGGGGACCCTGTTTGCAGCAAACCGTCCCGTGCTGAGCTAGGCCAGAGAGGGGAGGAAAGAAACCCCCCATCCCTGGGACCCCTACCTGCCCCCCCACCCCTGGAACCCCTACCTGCCCCCCCCACCCTGGGACCCCTACCTGCCCCCCCACCTCCGGGGCCCCTACCTGCCCCCCCACCCCTGGGACCCCTACCTGCCCCCCACCCCTGGACCCCTACCTGCCCCCCCCACCCCTGGGACCCCTACCTGCCCCCCCACCTCCGGGGCCCCTACCTGCCCTCCCACCCCTGGGACCCCTACCTGCCCCCCCACCTCCGGGGCCCCTACCTGCCCTCCCACCCCTGGGACCCCTACCTGCCCGCCCACCCCTGGGACCCCTACCTGCCCCCCCACCCCTGGAACCCCTACCGGCCCCCCCACCCCTGGAACCCCTACCTGCTCAACTATCTGATCACCCCTACCCACAGCGAAAGATGCGTTTTTCTGTGTTCTGGTGTTCGGGTTAATCATCGGCATGTTGCTGAGCAGGAAGGGAAGTTTATCCCAGAAACCCTCAGCTGTGGTTCCAGCACCTTCCATCTGTAATTAAACCGGGGGGTGGGCGGGGGGGGTGTGGCTGGTGGAGTGGTGCAGCAGACGATGCGCTTACACTGCCCGGTTTGGGCTGCGCGTCACTTGACCTCGATCTCCTGAAAGGGAATCTCAGAGGGGGAATCCCGCGATAGAGTCAGGAGCCAATAGAAACGCCCCGCAGGTTTTCAACAAACCGCAGACGCCTCACGCATGTCTGCAAGATCTGAGGTCATCCACCCCACCAGCCGCTCACAGATTTTATTCCCTCTGTCCCTCTGGCATTTAGAAGAAGCAAACGGACAGGTTTTATTGTTTGTTATCAGCACAGTCTGTTCACACAGCTGTGTTTCAACTGAGAGCACAATGGCTCAGCCCCAGCACCTCTCTGCTTTCGTCATCAGAACTGACCTGTCAGTGACCGTGTGATGGTGGATGTATTACTCATCCACATATAGGCGCATCCTGCACGCCTTACTGTTTCTCACACACACACAGTCTGTTCAGACATCACGGTCAGCTATTCGGGTTTGTGCATGGTGCAAGGGCACAATGGCTGTGTCTGGATTCAAACCCGTGGCCTCTGAGGGAAGGTTTGCTCAGTGGGTTGTGTGCGAGGGGAGTGTGGAGCACCTGGTGATGTCATTAGTAAACGTGTTTCTGAGTGTAAAGGGTGTTTAACAGAGGAGGAGGAGGTGGAGACAGCACTGGTATAATGAGGAGGATTTTTGGGGTGGGGGAGATGTTGTTTGACCGGTGCACTTAAAAAAACACTCTCTCACGCCATACTTTGGGAGGCTAGGGGATACCATGATTTAACATGGGGCTTTGCTGAGCTGAAACTCACTTTTTTACTAGCATAGCAGGCGGGCGGGTTTTTGCAGCGGAGCAGGCGGGTGGGTTTTTAGCAGCGGAGCAGGCGGGTGGGTTTTTAGCAGCGGAGCAGGCGGGTGGGTTTTTCGCAGCAGAGCAGGCTTGCGGGTTTTTAGCAGCAGAGCAGGCAGGTGGGTTTTTAGCAGTGGAGCAGGCGGGCATGTTTTTTGCAGTGGAGCAGGCGGGCAGGTTTTTGCAGCGGAGCAGGCGGGTGGGTTTTTGGCAGCAGAGCAGGCGGGCAGGTTTTTGCAGCAGAGCAGGCGGGTGGGTTTTGGGGTTTTTAGCAGTGGAGTCGGCAGGCGGGTTTTTAGCAGCGGAGCAGGCGGGTGGGTTTTTAGCAGCGGAGTCGGCGGGCGGGTTTTTAGCAGCGGAGCAGGCGGGCGGGTTTTTTAGCAGCGGAGCAGGCGGGTGGGTTTTTAGCAGCAGAGCAGGCGGGCGGGTGTTTAGCAGAGGAGCCGGCGGGCGGGTTTTTAGCAGCGGAGCAGTCGGGTGGGTTTTTAGCAGCGGAGCAGGCGGGTGGGTTTTTAGCAGCGGAGCAGGCGGGCGGGTTTTTAGCAGCGGAGCAGGCGGGTGGGTTTTTAGCAGCGGAGCAGGCGGGTGGGTTTTTAGCAGCGGAGCAGGCGGGCGGGTTTTTAGCAGCGGAGCCGGCGGGCGGGTTTTTAGCAGCGGAGCAGGCGGGTGGGTTTTTAGCAGCAGAGCAGGCGGGCGGGTTTTTAGCAGCGGAGCAGGCGGGCGGGTTTTTAGCAGCGGACCAGGCGGGTGGGTTTTTAGCAGCGGAGCAGGCGGGCGGGTTTTTAGCAGCGGAGCAGGCGGGCGGGTTTTTAGCAGCGGACCAGGCGGGTGGGTTTTTAGCAGCAGAGAAAGCAGGAATGTTTTTATGGGTCTGACAGCTGTGTGGTATGACATCACAGCCATGCATCTGAGTGCGGAATGCTGATGGCATGGCATCACCTGTCTGCTCACCTTTGTGGTCAAAGAGAGCCGCAGGACAGGATCACCGCTCTCAGTAAGACTCCGCATCTCTGGCCTCCGTTCAGCCGCGCTTCAGCAGCGAACTCAGCAAGAAAGCAAGAAAATACTAAATAGTTTTTTTTTTTGCTTCTTAGTGAAAAACATCAGGAAAG
>JAFBMS010001343.1:0-35000 GCA_019788955.1 Albula glossodonta | reverse complement strand
CCTCTCAGACAAAACGCCCGGCCTTAAAACCCACACTGCGTTTGGAGATAGGCCATCTATATCCAATATCCTGTTCACCCTCCCCGACCTCAACCCAACCCCCCCCCACTCACCCCCTCCACCCCAGCTGACGATTTAATGATTTAATAATGAGAATAGCCTTGTTAAAAATTATAACATGGCATATCACTGTCCTTTAGATTGGGTGCTGTTCAAGCTGGCCAATGAAAACCACTTCAGAAATCCTGAAGTGGAAATCAGAAGCTTTGACCCTCTATTTTACATAAGATTGAGTTAGATGCGGGCACTGTCTAAGAATGAGACGACCCAGGGAGCAGCAAGGTTCATCTTTAAAACAGTACGGTTCACCCTCATAGACGCACTCTCTCACACTGTATGTTTCTCGCTGTGGTGCGCTCAGCGCGTATCTCACACTAATCTCCTGCATGATTACACTGAGAAACTCCCTTCTCACACGTAACAGAGTCACTCTTGTGATTTCTCATAATTTCTTAGAATGCTCTGTTCCCTAGAATGAATTAAAGTATGTATGATTTTTAGAGCATATTCATGCCTGCTTTTGAATGTTAAGAAAGCACACTGTCTTTAGTCTTTATGGATGATGTTGTGAGATGGTTTGGATGCCTGCAGCATTGTGCGTATGCAGGGATTCAGAGAGCTGTATGTGAGGTAGTCTCCTTTCAGAATAGCGTTAACTTTTCTGGCCTGAGCTCTCCTGCAGTACTCCTGTGTGTAGGTCTCTGAGGGTGGCTGTTTGTCTGGAGCAGTTTGTCATTTTGCACGCTCCTCTGGCTGTCTCTGTGATTTCCCTGCCATCTTTATCACTGTGCTGCCACCACAGGAGAAGAATTAAAAACCTGTAACAGGTGAAGTATGGAAATGTCCCTGAATGAAACACTGCGATCTCTCCCAGATGAAATATGGAAATCCGTTGCTGCGGTGCAAGGACTGTCTTTCCTCCTATTAAATATTGATGTGTGTAATGTATCGCATATTTTTAGTTAGTATACAGTACCATGTTGCGGGTCAGCTGGAAGGGCCATGTTATTCCCTGGTGAGTTACCCATTACTGCCATCTACTGGCTGCTTTCTGGAACTGCAGTCTAACTCTGGCTTCTGGAGCGGAGCTGGAGAATAAGTCCAAGGGTCACATCTATGCTATTTTTTTAAAATATAATATCAGTTTGTGTTATTTATGGTACTAAATCCTACATCATGTGAAACAATGGCAACAATACTGGGACCTTACAGAGACATATTAATGTAATTAATATAATATTATCACGATTATTACTGTTACACTTTATTACTTTTTCTTGTAATAAAAATAACCATGACTGTGTTTGAGAACAAGTTGGTCTGGGCTGTTAAGATTCTTTGCAGAGAATCACTGAGGAAGATTTTAGAACGTACAGAGAGTTAGGAGGTGAGGAATGTTTAGGGGATATTTGTGATTTCCATGCCGTGGACACGGCTGTCCTTCATGTCAGACTGGGATGGTAACGCGTAGCAGGTCTGGGCTGTGAAAGCCAGGGCGCAGCCGCGTGTGTCTCAGACTCTCTAATGTCTGAAATGTAAATCTGGATTTAGCTTTCCTCACGCCATGGCGCACAGAGACAAAACTGCAGATTAGCTTCCTAAATGTGCGGCACAATTTAGCACATAAAAACCCTGTCTAGGCAAGGCGCCTCTGAACGTTCGCCGTTTTCAGTCAGCGTTTTAAAGCTTCCGTCGCTGTGCCGATGCGAATCGCTTGTTTTGCTGACAGATCCCAGCTTAAAATATCTTTTTGTTAAAATCATTTATGAGCCGAAAAACATAAAATGGATCGCTCTGAGGCTGGACTCTCTGAAGCGGGCTCCATGGAGACGCCATGAGGGGGGGAGCCATGTCTTGCCCCCCCCCCCCCCCCGACCCTCCAGAAACTGCCCTGACCTTGACAGTCTCTCTGCTGCCAGCAAATCAACGGCCAATGATGTCAAAGTATGTAACCCCTGCAAGGCCAACGGGAGCGCACTCTGCCATTAGAGGAAATAAAGAACAGGGTTTACACCCATTCAGTGTATGATCCCAGAGATCCTGCTGCTACTTCCCCTCAGAGAGAGAAAGAAAGAGAGAGAGAGAGAAAGAGCACCTACCCTCCCACCCTCCCAGATCCTGGGGTACATCGCCCCCATTCTGCCCAACCAAGCTCACCATTTATCGAATACATCAAGACAGAGATCTGATCTGGTCAGAGAGATATGCGTTATTATGCATAATCACCTTTATTCTACCGATCAAGGCCTAATTTATTTGGTTATCATCATTTGGCTAGTCTTTATTATTTTCTTCAGTATGCATTTGTATGTGTGTTGGTACATGCTGTTTTTTTTTCTTTGCCAGTTCCACCTAGAAATTAATTATAAAATTCACGAATTAAACACTTCACAGTAAAAAAAGCCAGCGGGTACCAAACGTGCAGGAGCAAAAGCACAGCGCTGTATGCATACGCAGCTACACAGTGGCAGTCACTCAAAGCATGAGAATGACATGAGTCCAAGGTCAAGGTCAAGGTCAACAGCAGCCAGTTATCCAGAAGAGGGACACAGCATGTACTCACAGTCCCCAGCATTTGGGGGTACGCTGAGGGGCCCCAGGCTGGCTCGCCATTACAGGAGGGCCCCAATACTGAGCACACAGTTACAGTCCAACTCTGCCCCATGCAGCTGGGAAAAGCGTAAAAGAAGATGGAATGTTTCTTTTTTTGAATATTGCATTTAAACAAAGAATAATAATGAACTCCCCGATGGAGAAAAGGTACATGTAAATACTGTCTCTGAGCATGCTCTCACTCACCTGTGTCCCTGGCTGTAGGTGGGATCCAGGCTTGCCCTTGTATCCAATGTCATTTCAATGTCAGGTAACCGTGGAGACCAGAATGTTTTCCAGAGCCACTCCCCCTTGGCAGGCTGGGCCAATCAGCTGGCACGGTTTCCCTTCCCCTGTCTCTTTTAAACGGTGTTTCAATAAAACATGCCCCCATTTCCTGCAGGGGGGAAGATGCCCTAATGATCCAGCAGAAGACTTGAGAGCAGGAGAGCTGTGTGTGCAAGATGAACAGAGCCAAACACACACACACATACTCACTCACATACACGCACGCACACACTTACACTCACACTCACACTCACACTCTACAACACACACACACTCATACTCACACTCTACAAGAAACACACACACACACACACACTTTTCCACACACACACACACACACACACACTCACACTCTACAACACACACACACTCATACTCACACTCTACAACACACACACACTCACACTCACACTCACACTCTACAACACACACACACTCCCACTCACACTCTACAACACACACACACACACACACACTCTACAACACACACACACACACACACTCACACACACACACACATACACACACACCACTCTAAAACACACACACACACACACTCACACTCTACAACACACACACACTCACACTCACACTCTACAACACACACACACGCACTCTACAACACACACACACACTCACACTCTACAACACACACACACTCACACTCACACTCTACAACACACACAAACGCACACTCACTCACATACACACACGCACACACTTACACAAATGCACACTCACTCACATACACACACACACACACACACTTACACACACACACACTCACACTCACACTCTACAACACACACACACTCATACTCACACTCTAAAACACACACACACTCACACTCTACAACACACACACACACTCACACTCTACAACACACACACACTCACACTCACACTCTACAACACACACACACTCACACTCACACTCTACAACACACACACACACACACTCACACTCTACAACACACACAAACGCACACTCACTCACATACACACACGCACACACTTACACACACACACACACACTCATACTCACACTCTAAAACACACACACACTCACACTCTACAACACACACACACGCACACTCACACTCTAAAACACACACACACTCACACTCACACTCTACAACACACACACACTCACACTCACACTCTACAACACACACACACACACACTCACACTCTACAACACACACACACACACACTCACACTCTACAACACACACACACTCATACTCACACTCTACAACACACACACACGCACACTCACACTCTACAACACACACACTCACACTCACACTCTACAACACACACACACGCACACTCACTCACACACACGCACACACACACACACACACACTCATACTCACACTCTAAAACACACACACACTCATACTCACACTCTACAACACACACACACTCATACTCACACACACACACACACGCACATTCACTCACATACACGCACGCACACACTTACACACACACACACACTCATACTCACACTCTACAACACACTCACACTCACACTCTACAACACACACACACTCATACTCACACTCTACAACACACACACACACACTCACACTCTACAACACACACACACACACACACGCACTCTACAACACACGCACACACACACTCTACAACACACACACACGCACACTCACTCACATACACACATACACACACACACATGCACGCACACACTTACACACACGCACAATCACTCACATACACGCACGCACACACTTACACACACACTCACACTCTACAACACACACACACACACAAGCACTCTACAACACACACACACACACACACACCCTGGGGCTTCTCAGGTTGCAGAGGCAGTAAATTAGTGAATAAAATCAGAGTGTCTCAGCTCTGGATGTGTAAAAAGCTGCAGAGATTCATAGTGTGTATGCTGGGCCACACAGCTGTCTGCAGCTCAGCTCACACACTCACTTACGGGGTCCCTTGCAGTCCCCTCAGCTCACACACTCACATACAGAGTCCCCTACAGTCCCCTCAGCTCACACACTCACGTACGGGGTCCCCTACAGTCCCCTCAGCTCACTCACTCACTTACGGGGTCCCCTACAGTCCCCTCAGCTCACTCACTCACTTACGGGGTCCCCTACAGTCCCCTCAGCTCACACACTCACTTACGGGGTCCCTTGCAGTCCCCTCAGCTCACACACTCACATACAGAGTCCCCTACAGGCCCCTCAGCTCACACACTCACTTACAGGGTCCCCTACAGTCCCCTCAGCTCACTCACTCACTTACGGGGTCCCTTGCAGTCACCTCAGCTCACTCACTCACTTACGGGGTCCCCTACAGTCCCCTCAGCTCACACACTCACATACAGAGTCCCCTACAGGCCCCTCAGCTCACACACTCACTTACGGGGTCCCCTACAGTCCCCTCAGCTCACTCACTCACTTACGGGGTCCCCTACAGTCCCCTCAGCTCACTCACTCACTTACGGGGTCCCCTACAGTCCCCTCAGCTCACTCACTCACTTACGGGGTCCCCTACAGTCCCCTCAGCTCACTCACTCACTTACGGGGTCCCCTACAGTCCCCTCAGCTCACTCACTCACTTACGGGGTCCCCTACAGTCCCCTCAGCTCACTCACTCACTTACGGGGTCCCCTACAGTCCCCTCAGCTCACTCACTCACTTACGGGGTCCCCTACAGTCCCCTCAGCTCACTCACTCACTTACGGGGTCCCCTACAGTCCCCTCAGCTCACTCACTCACTTACGGGGTCCCCTACAGGCCCCTCAGCTCACACACTCACTTACGGGGTCCCCTACAGTCCCCTCAGCTCACTCACTCACTTACGGGGTCCCCTACAGTCCCCTCAGCTCACTCACTCACTTACGGGGTCCCCTACAGTCCCCTCAGCTCACTCACTCACTTATGGGGTCCCTTACAGTACCCTCAGCTCACTCACTCACTTACAGAGTCCCCTACAGTCCCCTCAGCTCACTCACTCACTTACAGAGTCCCCTACAGTCCCCTCAGCTCACACACTCACTTACAGAGTCCCCTACAGTCCCCTCAGCTCACTCACTCACTTACGGGGTCCTCTACTACCCTGGAACACCCTTGTGTTTCAATGCTCAGCCACTCAAACTGCAGAACAGCGTCTCAAACACAGGCTGGAGTTTTGACTTTGTCAGTGTCCACGCCGGCTGCCACTCAAACAGGGACACGCTGGCTGCCACTCAAACAGGGACACGCTGGCTGCCACTCAAACATGGACACACTGGCTGCCACTCAAACAGGGACACGCTGGCTGCCACTCAAACAGGGACACGCTGGCTGCCACTCAAACAGGGACACGCTGGATTTTCTGAGGGCTGTGTCACATTTCAAGGTCAACTCCATTATCCACAACACAGATGCCATACATAGAACACATCGCTATGGATTTCCAATGTGAACAACTAGGGGTAATACACACACCATGCGATTATGTATGTCACTCTCAATGGGATGCACAACAAAGTCTGTGAATGGCTTTTGTACCACGTTATTTTACCAGCATGTTTTTATGTTCTTCTTTCCTTCTTATGTAATTTATTTTTCTATTTATTATGAAGGAAAAAAGGAAACCTGAGCTGGATCAGATGCCAGGCCCTACAGCCAGTCCTGGCCCTGAAGAGGAAGAGAGATGGACAGAGAAACAGAGGAAGAGTGAGAGAGAAAGAGAGGAAGTGAGGAGAAACATGTGGGGAAAACTGATGAAATGGTAAGAGATGGTTCAGATGATGGATGGAGAAATTGATGTGAAGGAAACAGAAACATTTAATAATAATTCTCACTGTTACATTGTGCAAACTGTGCAGTTGTAGCAACGGTACAGTAGTAACACTGAAGGGATATTACTACCTTGGGGGGGGGGGGGGGGTTCCTCTTTCACGGTTGCTCTGGTATGATCTCAATGTCTTTAACATCCAGAGAACAACATTTACATCAGGAGTGATCATCCATGGCACTTTTAGACCCACCCACAAATGTAGGTTTACTCTCTGGACATGAGTTCCCCTTTCGTTATCCTGTAGAGACAGCACCACCTACTGGAGAGAAGATGAAAGTAAAACCTACAGTGTGGCTGGATCTGAGGCTTCTGGAGCCTAGAGGGCTGCAGTGTCTGCAGGATTAACTCCAGTCCTGTAGGGGGCAGTGTCTGCAGGATTAACTCCAGTCCTGTAGGGGGCAGTGTCTGCAGGATTAACTCCAGTCCTGTAGGGGGCAGTGTCTGCAGGGTTAACTCCAGTCCTGTAGGGGGCAGTGTCTGCAGGGTTAACTCCAGTCCTGTAGGGGGCAGTGTCTGCAAGTTTAACTCCAGTCCTGTAGGGGGCAGTGTCTGCAGGATTGACTCCAGTCCTGTAGGGGGCAGTGTCTGCAGGGTTAACTCCAGTTAACCTGGCAGTGTCTGCAGGATTAACTCCAGTCCTGTAGGGAGCAGTGTCTGCAGGGTTAACTCCAGTCCTGCAGGGGGCAGTGTCTGCAGGTTTAACTCCAGTCCTGGAGGGCCACAGTGTCTGCAGGTTTAACTCCAGTCCTGTAGGAGGCAGTGTCTGCCGGTTTAACTCCAGTCCTGTAGGGGGCAGTGTCTGCAGGGTTAACTCCAGTCCTGGAGGGCCACAGTGTCTGCAGGATTAACTCCAGTCCTGGAGGGCCGCAGTGTCTGCATGATTAACTCCTGTCCTGTGGGGGGCAGTGGCTGCAGGGTTGACTCCAGTCCTGTAGAGGGCAGTGTCTGCAGGGTTAACTCCAGTCCTGTAGGGGGCAGTGTCTGCAGGGTTAACTCCAGTCCTGGAGGGGGCAGTGTCTGCAGGGTAAGCTGCTGTCTCCTGGGTCTGTACGTCTTCTCCGTTGTTTGCACTGATTGATGGAGCTGTCGTGTTAGCGGCACATGGCTCGCAGTGGAAAATCAGCTGATCCCCACCGGCGAATCAGGGTGGATTTAAAGATTAAGAGATGCTGCATCCCTCTCTCAGACTCTCTCTGAAAATGACAAACTCACACTGGAATGTCCATGGCACTGTGTCGAACCCTGATCTCTGTCTGAGAGAATCCAGCACAGTCATTCCACACCTGCTTCATACTCTCTCTCTCACACACTTATAGACACATACTACACCCTCACACTTTCACATACACACCTGTACATACACACAGTACACACACGCACACACAAAGCAGCTGTGTAAGGACAAGGTAGCAGCAGTGTGTTTGTACTGTGTAAAAGCATTGCTGTAGAAGCACGTACAGGCAGTGTGTTAGTAGTGTGTAGCAGCAGTGTGTTTGTACTGTGTAAAAGCAGTGCTTTATTAGCACATAGAGGCAGTGTGTTTGTACTGTGTAAAAGCAGTGCTGTAGAAGCACGTACAGGCAGTGT
Organism: Albula glossodonta; assembly: GCA_019788955.1. NCBI lineage: Eukaryota > Metazoa > Chordata > Actinopteri > Albuliformes > Albulidae > Albula > Albula glossodonta. Next base: position 26,630 of record JAFBMS010001343.1, on the reverse strand, counting down.
GTTAGTAGTGTGTAGCAGCAGTGTGTTTGTACTGTGTAAAAGCAGTGCTTTATTAGCACATAGAGGCAGTGTGTTTGTACTGTGTAAAAGCAGTGCTGTAGAAGCACGTAGAGGCAGTGTGTTAGTGGTGTGTAGCAGCAGTGTGTTTGTACTGTGTAAGAGCAGTGCTGTAGAAGCACGTAGAGGCAGTGTGTTAGTTGTGTGTAGCAGCAGTGTGTTAGTACTGTGTAAAAGCAGTGCTTTATTAGCACATAGTGTCTATAAGTGTGTGTGTTAGTAGTATGTAGCAGCAGTGTGTTAGTAGTGCATATCAGGCCAGTGCATAACTCAGCACGTGTGTGTAGTGTGTGTGGCTCACAGGTGGGTCAGTGGAGGGGAGGTGAGGCGGGAGGCGTTTTGCTCTCTTTGGAACCCTCTGCCCTCCGGCCATCCTTCCACCAGCTCTCTCCCTGGATACCGATAACCAACACACGCTGCTCCAGAATCAAAGGCTAAACGTCTGATCCTCCACACACCCGGAACCCTCACAACACCCCACCCCCAAATAAGAACCTTACAGAGCTGAATGAGGAGCACATGTGTGTGTGTGAGTGTGTGAGTTTGAGTGGGGGTGTGTGTGTGTATGAGAGTATCTGTGTGTGTGTGAGTTTGAGTGTGGGGGTATGTGTATGTGAGTGTGTGTGTGAGTGTGGTTGTGTGTGTGTGGGTTTTAATATGGGTGTGTGTGTAGGTGTGTGTGTTTCTGTGTGTGAGTGAGTGTGTGTTTGAGTTGAGTCTGGGTGTATGTGTGACTGAGTGAGTGTGTGAGTTTGAGTTGAGTGTGTGTGTGTTTGAGTGTGTGTGTATGTGTGTGAGTTGTGGGTGTGAGTGAGTGAGTGAGTGAGTGTGTGTGTGTTGGGGGTGTGAGTGAATGAGTGAGTGTGTGCTTGTGTGTGTGTTGGGGGTGTGAGTGAGTGTGTGAGTGTGAGGTTGTGTGTGTGTGTGTGTGTGTGAGGTTGTGTGTGTGTGTGTGAGTGTGTGTGTGTGTGTGAGGATGTATGTGTTTTGTCTGTGTGTGTGTGTGTGTGTGTGTGTGTGTGTGTGTGGGTGTGTGTGTGTGTGTGTGGGTGAGGGTGTGTGTGGGTGTGTGTGTGTGTGTGTGTGTGGGTGTGGTTTGGGTGTGTGGGTGTGTGTGTGTGGTTGTGTGTGTGTGTGTGTGTGTGTGTGAGGTTGTGTGTGTGTGTGTGAGTATGTGACTCCCTTCACTCTTGTGACCCAGGCTTTGCAGACCTATTATCTGAAATATAATATAAATAAATGCCTGAGAGAAACCTGAGCTGGTTTCAGAGGAGCTGTGAGTGTCAAAGAGAGAGTGGGGGGGGGGGGGGGGGGGCAAAGAGGGGAGGCTTATCCTAATCTGCTCTGTAAAAACTGCAGCGTAGTTAAATATGCCGCTGTTGCTCTTCAGAAACAGTCAAATGATCAGATCCTGACAGGTCTTAAGGATGGATATCAGTCTGCTGGCTGGACATACAGAAAGGCTGTGAGGTTTTTGCCTGTCTCTTCCACACTTGCGCTTCCTCATTCATTTGGCTGTCAGTATTTGGTGGGGTTGGGGGGTTGGGGTGTGAGTTTGGGGTTGCTGGGGTGTCAGACTCCTGCTCTGGGGTGCCTCTGTGACAGCTGAATTCTGGAATGTTCCAGCACTTAAAGTGCCAATTTAAGTTATTAACGGCCTGATGGGTGAGTCCATATGTCTGCATCATAATGCAGACACTGCGGCCCTCCTGAGCTGGAGATAAACCTGCAGTCCACGGGGACATATATAGAGGAATGAGTGAATGAATTAATGAGAGAATGAGTGCACAAATGAATGAAATTTAAAGTAAACTCTCTCTCTCTGAGGTTCAGGAGAGATCTGGCTTGAGTTTCTCTCCTGCAGCCAATCACAGAGGCTCTTTAATCCACCCCCCCCCCACCGCTCCGCGTGCTCAATGCGGGCCAGGTACAAGTTTATACTCACCAGTGAAAACACGGGTGTATTTACCTGCTCTCTGCTTCAACACTGAGAGACCCCTGAATAGGACTGCTGTGAGACAGGAGTGTGTGTGTGTGTGTGTGTGTGTGTGATTTTGTGTGTGCATGTGTGAGTGTGTGTTTTTGTGCATGTATTCATGTGTGTGTGTGTATGTGTGTGCATTTGTGTTCTTGTGCATGTATTCGTATGTGTGTGAGTGTGTCTTTCTGTGCATTAATTTGTGTGTGTTTGTGTAAGTGTATGTATGAGTCAGTGTTTGTTGTGTTTTTTGGCTGGTGCATGCAATATGCGTCTTATGCCACATGAGTAGCAGCCATTTTGTATTTCTACATTTATTCAATTTTACAGCCATTCCACGGACCTCCTCCCTGCTCTCTTTCTGTGTCTCAGTTTGGCAGAGAAACACACAGATCCATTTACTTCCTGATGATAAGAGTAAAAACACCGCTGAGATACATGCATATGCCAGTAATCATTTCAGCATACATTTATTATACAGGGATTTTTCTGTGTCTCCTCATTTAGGGTCACCTCTCCCTATGTGCTAACAGGCCTGCGTTTACCTGCTCATATCACGCTAATATCGTCCAATCTCCCTGCTTAACTCTGATGTTAAAATGTTGGCTGCAGTGCCAGCGTGCGCATAGGAACCCCTCAGCTCCCTTCATAACTTCAGAGTGTTGTAGAGAACAGTTTGAATGTTTGTTTGGCCATGGCTGACGAACGCTGGAGCTCGTTTAGCACCTGACGTTCCCATGGTGCTCCCTGTCCGCTCAGCCAGGGGGCCCCGGAGTGTCTGCGGGGCCGGGGAGATGCTGGCTCGGCTCGGGCAGATTTACGAGCGTTTTCACACTGCTCGGTATTACTGGCGTCCCTGCAGCTGATCAGTGGGTGTGCAGGTGCCGGCCTGGAAGTGTGAGGTGAGCTGGACTGTGTCAAAGCCCCCATTATGAGCCCGACACACAGCTTTCACATGACCACTCCCCCTCTTGCAAAACAGCACCCCCTTTCTCTCTCACTCACACATGCACACACACACTCACACACATTCTCTCTGTCATTCACACACACTCTCTCTCTCTCGGTCACTTAAACTCACACACATTCTCTCTCTTTATCACATTAAAAAACACTCATACAGACACATGTACACATACTTTCTCTCTGTCACATACACAAACACTCTCTCTCTCACACATACACACCAACTCTCTCTCTGTCTTGCAAACACACACACTCTCTCTCTGTCACATACACACACACTCTCTCTCTCACACATACACACCAACTCTCTCTCTCTCGCAAACACACACACACTCTCTGTCAAATACACACACACGCACACACTCTCTCTTCACACAAACTCTCACATACACGTTTTCAAACATCCACACCCATGCACACAAATTCTGTATTTGCACCTTTTCTGTTTCTCACTTTTACACACACACACCCACGCACGTGCTCAGAATGTACTCCCTCACAGTGATACGCATGCTGTGAGCATCACACACGGCCTGCTGGGAGGTGATTACGCTTTATCTGCTGTCAATTTGCAAAAGAAAATAATCAGACATGTCAGTGGAGCTGGGCCAGAGAGGGGGAATCTGAAAACACGCTGCTCGTTTCCGTTTGTTTTCACAGCAATCTTTCCTAAATGTCTGGAGAACAGGCAGGAATAGTGAATATACAGACAACTGAAGTTATTACATTCAAACGTGAAAAAATGCCCTCACAATGCACAAGGTCTTTATCACTGAACACATCACTGAACCCAATCACTCTGGATGTCATCGGTATTATTTCAGCTGCATTACATTTCATTGTCAATATCAATTCATAATGAAAACAACCAAATTAATGTGGTACTAGTATTTCAAATATGCCGATTTCAAGGAAAAGAATTCTCCATTGTTATTGGTACATTTTCTTAACATGACAGGTTTTTTTTATTTCAAGTTAAAAGCACCTCTAATTGTCAAGAATAAGAGTCTGGGTAAAGGTAATATACACATTTTTCACTTGGATAAAGACTGGAAATTACCATAAAAAGTGATGATTTTGACAGTGACTTCGGCTGGACGCTGCTCCAGACACACTGAACCTCCGGCTGAATTTGGCAGCTGTTAGCGACAGGGTTTAGCATCGTTCCCCGCTGAGCCAGGCAGAGAGAGATTCCTCTGCGCTGAAAACTTCATTTTCAAAGTGTCTGGAGGCGAGGCACTTGGCATCAAAGTGAGAAAACACATTCGCACGCTCCAGACATTCCGCTGACACAAACGCAAGATAATAAATTACACTATCGAAAACCTAGTGGGACCCCTGATGTGTTCGGATCTTGGGAGTTTGTTAGCAGAGCCGTTTTGTGATTGTTTTTGTTCCGGCTTTGTTTTCAGCTGCTGTGTTATGGTGCAGTAGTGGGAGTGTATTGCATTACATTACAGTCATTTAGCAGATGCTGCCGTGCAGAGCAACTCACGGCGTGGGAGAACATGGCTGTGTGCACCCGATGAACATGAGCCATAGGGCCCGAAATTACTGACAGCGTTTCCAGACCAGCGACTACATAAACTAAACCAGCACGCACCAGCACTAAAGCACAAATGCAAGCTAACAACACGAACCAGAGCACAAGATACAAACCCGGAGAGCAAACTAATGAGACCTCACAAGCCCAGTGGGAAGTGGGAATATGGTTGTCCTGGGTTTATTGTCTGGCTTATTGCAGAGGGATTGTGGGATATGCTTGGAGGGAAACCTGGGGAGCTGTTTGGGGGTGGGTCCCAATACAGCAGAGTTTCAGGGTCACAGAGGGGTTCCACAGTCAATACAGCACTAGCTTTTGGGGTCACAGAGGGGTCGAAAGAGTGCTCATGAGCTGTACCCCCTAAACTCTCCCCTGGCTCCCTCCTAAACCAGATATTATGCAATTCTAATATCTGCAGCTCATATAATAATAATAATAATAATAATAATAATAATGATACGTTAATACACGTTAAGTACACTGAAATTGCTTTCTGATTACAGTCTGATGTAGTTGTTGCTCAGCTTTACTACACAGAGCTTCAGAACTGATGAGCTGATCATTTTTCACAATGATAATTGGACAGGAAGGCATTAAGATGGTATGGGACACTTAACATACAAGCTGTGTGAAGACAGACCCTGAGGAGTACCTTGACTGTAAAGAACCTTCAAAAAAAACCCAAAATATATTCACAGCTTCACTGGTGTGTAAAGCTTTTACGCCGGGCCCATGTTTTTTTTTTTACATGCGTCTCAGAGGAAAAGAATCCATGCAGACCCGTCTGTGTTGGAGAATGTGAAGTAAAATTGCAGCTGATCCCGGATCCAAATATAATAGAGGAAAAAAAACGGCTAGGCCAATGCACATGGGAGACAGATGCCGGGAAGGACGAGGGGTTTGGTGGCCCCAGCGAGCCCGGACTGAGCCCACACTGGGCAAAGCCCAATCAGTGCTGATCCCGTGTGTGTGTGTGTGTGCGAGTGCATGCGAGTGTGTGTATTCCTGAGTATGAATGTGTGTGATTTTGTGTGTGTGTGTGTGTTCGGTGTGTGTTTGTATGTATAGATGTGTACAGTCCATGTGATTATTTTGGGTCAGTTATTTAGCTGAGACAATCCCATAATCCAGCACTGTTCAGGGTTCCACTGCTCTGTTGTTCATTGGTTAAAGGACCGTGACAGATGCGATGATGATGATGATGATGATGATGAAGGTGACAGGGATGAAGAGGATGTTGAGGATGGAACTGGTTAAAGTCTCCCTGCTGTCTCCTGACTGCTGTCCACAGCGTAGCGTAGGGATCCAGATCGCTAACTCTTCCTGACAGCGTATTGCCAGCCTGACTATAGATTAGTGATTTAAAATCTATACTCCATTACGGGGGTCTCCGTTTACACATAATTACAGGGTCCCCCTGTCTGAGGCTCACTACCCTCATGGTAACCAGGTGCACCCCCAATCTACTCCCACGAGGCTTAATGATAAAATCAGGGCCCACGCCACCACAGCCCACTGCCTGTGTACCCCAAAACCATTAGCGCCACCCACAGGACCAGAGGGGCAGGGACAGCAACATCTCAGTGCAGGGGTGCTGACCCAGGATCAGCTGTGCCCTGTCATATTCTAACCTTACATTGTGAGCTGGAAAGGAAAACAGATCCCAGACCAGGGCCAAATATTCATAAATATGTTGATGTATTAGTTGGTGTATGTGTGTGCATAAAGTGTGTGTGGTACAGGGTCAGGGTTTGATTTGTATCTGATAATGTGTGTGTATGTATAATGTGTGTGTGTAATATGTGTGTGTGTGTGTGTGTGTGTGTGTATGTATAATGTGTGTGTGTGTAATATGTGAGTGTGGGTGTGTATAATGTATGTGTGTAATGTGTGTGTGTGTAATGTGTGTGTGTGTGTATGTATAATGTGTGTGTGTGTAATATGTGAGTGTGTATAATGTATGTGTGTAATGTGTGTGTGTGTAATGTGTGTGTATGTATAATGTGTGTGTGTGTAATATGTGAGTGTGGGTGTGTATAATGTATGTGTGTAATGTGTGTGTGTGTGTGTGTGTGTGTAATGTGTGTGTAATGTGTGTGTGAGTGTGTGTGTAATGTATGTGTGTGTAATGCGTGTGTGTGTGTGTGTGTGTGTAATGTGTGTGTGTGCGTGTGTCTGTAATGTGTGTGTGTAATATGTGAGTGTATATTGTATGTGTGTAATGTGTGTGTGTGTCCTTGTGGTGTGTGTCTCCTGTGTGTGTGTGTAATATGTGAGTGTGGGTGTGTATAATGTATGTGTGTAATGTGTGTGTGTGAGTGTGTGTGTGTAATGCATGTGTGTAATGTGTGTGTGAGTGAGTGTGTAATGTATGTGTGTGTAATGCGTGTGTGTGAGTGACTGTGTGTAATGTGTGTGTGTGAGTCTGTGTGTGTGTAATGTGTGTGTGAGTGAGTGTGTAATGTATGTGTGTGTAATGCGTGTGTGTGAGTGACTGTGTGTAATGTGTGTGTGTGAGTCTGTGTGTGTGTAATGTGTGTGTGAGTGAGTGTGTAATGTATGTGTGTGTAATGCGTGTGTGTGAGTGACTGTGTGTAATGTGTGTGTGTGAGTCTGTGTGTGTGTAATGCGTGTATGTGTGTAATGTGTGTGTGTGTGTGTGTGTGTGTGTGAGTGTGTGTGTGGTACGGGGTCAGGGTTTGATTTGTATCTGTGTATTCAGGGATAATCAGCTCTTATAGTGACAGAAGCACTCTGTGTTTATGGGCTCCTGATCCAAGCCAGAGCATGCAGACCCAGCCCTGTTTCATTTGTCCAACAAGGTTTTAGTTAAGGCTGCGTAAAGAGGGCACCCCCGGCCCCCCTTCCACCGACCAGACCAGAGGGGGGGAGGGGGGTGTATGAGCCAGGCTGGGCAGTGTCACCGTGGCGACCTGGGGTGACTGAGGTAAAGCAAATCCCGTTTGGAAATGCGTGAGGCTAGCCGCACCTCACCGGGGGGGTGCGGGGTGGGAGTGCACAGGGGGTTCCGGTGCCTTATGAAAGCAGAGAGGCTGTTTATTTGGATAAAAATCTCCTCCTTGCTGCAGCTCCAATTACCAGGAGAGGAGATGACGGCCTTGTTTTCAATTCCCATTTTTTTCAACCTTTCTTCCTTTATTTATTTAATTCTTTCTGTTTCCATGGCCCTGAGGCCTAGGTGCTGTCTGACCACTGGGGGTCACGCCACTGTAAAAACAATTTAAAGCTACATTTTAGAAACACCGCCAACTGAGAACAGGCAGGCCTGGCAGGCAGGCTGTGGGGCAGATGCTTTGAAACTTGCGTTTTGTTTTTAAACCAGACGTCTTAATCTTTTGGTTCTGTTGGAAAACTTGCTCCTTGAATCCCAGAAGCTCCCTGAGAAAACTGTACAGAATGTCACAGGTATGGATGGATCTGATTGGCCAGTCTGCAGCATTCTGGGATGTTTGTGTTAATGCATTTAGGCCTGTCCTGCAGCCACTGCCCCCTACAGGACTGGAGTTAAACCTGCAGACACTGCCCCCTACAGGACTGGAGTTAAACCTGCAGACACTGCCCCCTACAGGACTGGAGTTAAACCTGCAGGCACTGCCCCTATAGGACTGGAGTTAAACCTGCAAACACTGCCCCTACAGGACTGGAGTTAAACCTGCAGACACTGCAGCCCTCTAGTACTGGAGTTAAACCTGCAAACACTGCCCCTACAGGACTGGAGTTAAACCTGCAGACACTGCCCCTACAGGACTGGAGTTAAACCTGCAGACACTGCCCCTACAGGACTGGAGTTAAACCTGCAGACACTGCCCCCTCCAGGACTGGAGTTAAACCTGCAGACACTGCCCCTACAGGACTGGAGTTAAACCTGCAGACACTGTGACCCTCCAGGACTGGAGTTAAACCTGCAGACACTGCCCCTACAGGACTGGAGTTAAACCTGCAAACACTGCAGCCCTCTAGTACTGGAGTTAAACCTGCAAACACTGCCCCTACAGGACTGGAGTTAAACCTGCAAACACTGCCCCTACAGGACTGGAGTTAAACCTGCAAACACTGCCCCTACAGGACTGGAGTTAAACCTGCAGACACTGCCCCCTACAGGACTGGAGTTAATCCTGCAGACACTGTGACCCTCCAGGACTGAAGTTAAACCTGCAGACACTGCCCCTACAGGACTGGAGTTAAACCTGCAGACACTGTGACCCTCCAGGACTGAAGTTAAACCTGCAGACACTGCCCCTACAGGACTAGAGTTAAACCTGCAGACACTGCCCCTACAGGACTGGAGTTAAACCTGCAAACACTGCAGCCCTCTAGTACTGGAGTTAAACCTGCAAACACTGCCCCTACAGGACTGGAGTTAAACCTGCAAACACTGCCCCTACAGGACTGGAGTTAAACCTGCAAACACTGCAGCATGGGCTAGAGCTGTGCACTGCTGTGTTTTGCCAGGGTCTTAAAACAATAATAAAAAAAAGCACCAGGACACCATCAGATTTTCTTTTTTCTTTATCTTTCTTCTTTCCTCGATCCCTTTTAGTTTCCCCAGAGGAAATATGAGCTGTTGAGCTTCGGTATCATCATCTGAGAAGCACACACACACACAGATTATACACACAGACACACACATATTATACACTCATTCACACACACAAATACTCACATATTATACAATCACTCTCTCTCACACACATTATACACATACACACACTCACAAACACACATATTATCCACTCACTCACACTCACTTTCTCTCTCTCTCACACACACACACACTCACAAACACTCATTCTCTCACACACACAGGTTCTGGTGCTGTTAGTGTGACCCCAGGACCTGCAGAGCAGAGCAGAATGGAACAGAGCAGAGGGTTCTGGCCTTTAGTAATAAACTCAGGCAGGGGCTTGGGTAACCTCCTTTGGGAGGGGCGGGTTCTGACCCCCCCCCCCCCCCCCTCGGCTCCAGGGCTCATCAGTCACACACACTCACAGAGAGACGAGGCCGTCAGTGTGTGGCTCACAGCCAAGCTCAGGGGTGTGATTCACTGTGTTTATCTAATCAGATCTAATGCACACTGACTGGCTCCTCTCAAATCTATCCCTTTCAGCACTTACCCCTCACAGGAAGTCATGAGAGCACTGCTTCACTCTACCGCAAAGGCCACTGCTGTACACTACACTATAACACACTACAGGACACTACACTGTAACACACTATACTCACTATACTACTGTACACAACACTGTAACACACTACAGCACACTACACTATAACACACTATCCTACTGTACACTACACTGTAACACACTACAGCACACTACACTATAACACACTATACTACTGTACACTACACTGTAACACACTACTGCACACTACACTGTAACAAACTATACTACTGTACACTACACTGTAACACACTACAGCACACTACACTATAACACACTATACTACTGTACACTACACTGTAACACACTACTGCACACTACACTATAACACACTATCCTACTGTACACTACACTGTAACACACTACTGCACACTACACTGTAACAAACTATACTACTGTACACTACACTATAACACACTATACTACTGTACACTACACTGTAACACACTACTGCACACTACACTGTAACAAACTATACTACTGTACACTACACTATAACACACTATACTACTGTACACTACACTGTAACACACTACTGCACACTACACTGTAACAAACTATACTACTGTACACTACACTGTAACACACTACAGCACACTACACTATAACACACTATACTACTGTACACTACACTGTAACACACTACTGCACACTACACTATAACACACTATACTACTGTACACTACACTGTAACACACTACAGCACACTACACTATAACACACTATACTACTGTACACTACACTATAACACACTATACTACTGTACACTACACTGTAACACACTACAGAACACTACACTGTAACACACTATACTACTGTACACTACACTGTAACACACTACTGCACACTACACTGTAACACACTATACTACTGTACACTACACTGTAACACACTACACTGTAACACACTATACTACTGTACACTACACTGTAACACACTACTGTACACTACACTGTAACACACTATACTACTGTACACTACACTGTAACACACTATACTACTGTACACTACACTGTAACACACTACTGCACACTACACTATAACACACTATACTACTGTACACTACACTGTAACACACTACAGAACACTACACTGTAACACACTATACTACTGTACACTACACTGTAACACACTACTGCACACTACACTATAACACACTATACTACTGTACACTACACTGTAACACACTACAGAACACTACACTGTAACACACTATACTACTGTACACTACACTGTAACACACTACAGAACACTACACTATAAGACACTATACTACTGTACAGTACACTATAAGACACTATACTACTGTACACTACACTATAACACACTACAGCACACTACCCTATAACACACTATACTACTGTTCACTACACTGTAACACACTATACTACTGTACACTACACTGTAACACACTATACTACTGTACACTACACTGTAACACACTACTGCACACTACACTGTAACACACCATACTACTGTACACTACACTGTAACACACTATACTACTGTACACTACACTATAACACACTATACTACTGTACACTACACTATAACACACTACTGCACACTACACTATAACACACTATACTACTGTACACTACACTATAACACACTAATGCACACTAGAACAATCTACACTACATGGTAAACACTTTGTTAATGTGCAATACATGATAAGACCCTAGACTAATGTGCACTACATTAACACACTACAATAGTATACACTACCGTATAAAATATTACTGTTATTTACATTCCACTAATGCTCACTACTCATACAGTTCAGTTCACGCATAATCACTCATGTGTTTGACACAGTAATAGCCAGTTAAATGATAGATGCAGTTATAATATATATAGCGAGAGGCGGTTGCCGTGGGAATGCAGGGCTCTTCTCCTCCGTCCTGGACTCCTGGCCAATACCATCCCTCACTGCTGCCAAACGTAGATCCCCACAATCTCCCACAATCCCCCATAATCCCTCACTCCTGTCCCCAGGCAGTCTGGGATACCTATCACCCCTCCCCTCTGGGGCAGAGACTTTTAGTCTGCACTCATTGCTGTTAGTGTGTCTGATTCGAATGGCAATGACTGGAATAATTCACACGCACATACATGCTCACATGTACACACTGTGCTAGGCTGTATGTTAGCGCTGTGGTAGACAGTGGGTTTGCTGTGTGTTGGGCTTCGTGTTAGCGCTATGCTGGGCTGTGTGTTAGCGCTGTGCTAGGCTGTGTGTTAGCGCTGTGGTAGACAGTGGGTTTGCAGTGTGTTGGGCTGCGTGTTAGTGTTGTGGTAGGCTGTGTGTTAGTGATGTGCTAGGCTGTGTGTTAGCGCTATGCTAGGCTGTGTGTTAGCGCTGTGGTAGACAGTGGGTTTGCAGTGTGTTGGGCTGTGTGTTAGCACTGTGGTAGGCTGTGTGTTAGTGATGTGCTAGGCTGTGTGTTGGTGCTGGGCTAGGCTGTGTTAGCAATGTGCTAGGTAGTTATCAGCAGCAGATTCCTCTGGCCTAAACAGGAGGCTGGATCTTGGTTTTGGCTCCTCGTCCTCCAGGTGCATCTTCTGCCCTGTGCTGCAGACTCTGAGGGTCATGGAGAGGAAGGAACTCAAACTGAGCGGATTAAGCATTGGAGTATGGCGGTTATAAACATCATTACCGGAACGTTCCGGGCCGTTTCACTCCTAAGTAAATAGTGCACTGGCTCTTCCGCCGGGCTGGCAGGGAGCCAGGTGGAACTCTCCCAGCTTAGGGTCAGAGGTCACACTGCTCACACCAATCTCTGTTACCAGGATACCAGCCCATCACAATCTCCCTTACCAGGACACCAGCCCATCACAGGTCATGACCCTGGGAGAAACCAGGTGGGTACTGATCACGGACCCCATAAAAGTCCAGTGGAACTTTCTGGTAGGGTCACGCTAGGCTAAATTTGTTTTCTGGGCCATGTGTTTGTTTTTATGGCACGACCTTCTGATTATCTTGCGAGAGTACGTGCTAAATGTTTAAGGCGCCGGGCTCATGAATCGCTGCCCAGATCTCCAGCATGGAGAATCATTGTAACATACTTACAGAATCAGCCTGGCCTCTTCCCTCTCTTTCTCTCGCTCCCTCTGCCGCCGCTGCTGGTCAGATTATAGCAAAGCAAACATTGATTTGATCTGGGGCTTTGCAGGGAATTCTTCTTGGAAGAATTATGATAATTCCCTTTGGGAGGAAAAAAGCTACTGTCATATTGGAAAAAGACAGACAGAATTGTGTCCAGATTGTGGGGAGATTGTTCCGGATGAAAGGGGCTTATTAGCAGGGCTGAGAGGGAATACAGGCTGCACGGAGCTTTGAGTGGCGTGGAGAGACGCACAATGCTGCTACGCTAACGTGCTCCTACTGAACGTGATCCAGTGGACCTACTGAGGGAGACGGGAGTGCGTTTCTCCCAATCCATGTTACAGTCTGCTGCTCTCTCTCTCTCTCTCGCTCCCTCTATCTATCTATCTATCTATGTTACAATCACAATAATACAACAATAACAACATAATAAATAATAACAACAATAAAGCAGAAAAACCAATGCACAGACAGCACAGATATCACATTCATAAAACAAGCACACACCGCAGGCCTGAATCAGTCACAGCTCAGTAGAGGTGTGATGCTGCAATAGATAGGTAGAATGCAAACGTTTCTATACCATTGCTTGGTTAAATTCTTGAATCGGATTGTTCGAGGGGGTTACTTACGTTTTGAATAGCCTGCACAAGAAAGAGTATCATTCACAACGATGAAGTAGTTCCAGCAAAAGAGGCTTCACCAGCATTCCAAACCAAACCAATACACAAGCCTGTCCCTCACGAAAACTGTCAAGCGGTCTTCTCAGTGTAGGCCAGCAGGGAGGCATGTACTGACTGGATAGTTTGCAGGATCAGAGGGCAGTCCTGCTCCAGGCAGGAGCCGGAGCTGAGAGGGGAGAGAAACGTCGTCCATGGAGCACAGAACCAACACGATGATGATGAGAGAGCTTCACATAAAATGCCCTGAGCATTGTTAGCACGTTAGCACGAAAGCTAATGTACTGTATGTCCTCAGAAATACAATCCCCTAAATTTCAGGCTGAGTGGTCAAACCGTAAGCATGCACATACTTTCATCTTTTACCTTGTTTTAAAAAAATATTAATCATATTTAAGATGTTTCTTTTTTCTGATAGCAGAGCTTTTGGATTATGAAATTGGAAAATATGTAGCTGATGGATAAATGTATACAGAGCTGAATCTATTTTACTGAGGGTAGCAGTCCATGGGATCAAACTGCAGGGATCAGCAGCCATGTAAACAAATGGAAAAAATGAAATAAAAATGGCCTCTATTACCACAGAGGGGGCGATGGACAGATAAATAATAGCTACCACTTCAGAGAGGTCAGGGAGACCGTCACACGCCACTCTGTCTCTCTCCTTTCCTCTCTCTCTCTACCCTCTGAATCCCTCTCTCTCTCCCTCCGACTCATTCTTTTCTTCTCAATATACCCATTCTTCCTTTCTCTTCTGTTTTTCTACAATGCACTCTCCATCTCACTCCATACCTTCCCTCAGACTCACTCCTATTCACTCTTCTACCCTGTCTCTCTCACCCCCTCCCTCTCCCTCTTTTTTGACTCTCTCATCTCCCCCTTCCCCTCCCCTCTTTCTTTCATCTCTCCCTCCCTATCTCCATCTCTCTCTAATGTTCCTCCATCACTCTGCAGTGGCAGACAGGGACCTTGAGGATAAACACTCTGTTTCAGAAGCACAGTGTCAGATCAATCACTGAGCTGGTCTGTGTGTGTGTGTGTGTGTGTGTGTGTGTGAGTGTGTGTGTGTGTGTGTGTGTGTGTGTGTGTGTGTGTGTGAGTGTGTGAGTGTGTGTGTGTGTGTGTGAGTGTGTGAGCGTGTGTTTGTGTGTGTGGGGGGATTGGTTTGATGGTGCTAATAGCGGCTTGCCTCTGGGGGGTCTGGGGCAATATGAGGGGGTATGGGGGGGGGGGCAGATTAGGGCTGGCAGTTTGAGGGGGGGGGGGGGGTATCTGACAGTTGGCCTTGACTTTAAATTGCTACCACTCTCTGGTCGTCTCTGCAGGATCAAACACAAGGCTGACATGGAAAAATGAAACCGCTTTTAGCGCTGCTCCGTTTATTATTGCTGCTGGGGTTTCTGTTCCCTCGTTCTTAGGACGGTGTGTGGGAAACACTAAGCGTCAAATGGGTGATCTGCGCTGTTTTCTGCGCAGTTAAACATTCCCACACTGCAGCTACGCAGTTCCCGACACTGTGACTGCAAAGTTCAACAAACATGCAGACAATGTTGCACATTAACTTCCTGAATTGAGTTACCTGCTTTGTGTGTTACCTGGGCCACATGTTATCTGGTTTGTTTCTTACCTGGGTCACATGTTATCTGGTTTGTTTCTTACCTGGGTCACATGTTATCTGGTTTGTGTGTTACCTGGGTCATATGTTACCTGGTTTGTTTCTTACCTGGGTCACATGTTACCTGGTTTGTGTCTTACCTGGGTCACATGTTGTCTGGTTTGTGTCTTACCTGGGTCACATGTTGTCTGCTTTGTGTCTTACCTGGGTTGTGTGGTACCTGCTTTGTGTGTTACCTGGGTCACATGTTGTCTGCTTTGTGTCTTACCTGGGTTGTGTGTTACCACACCATGTTAAGCATTTACAGTTTGGTGTTCACTGATGAGGGTTGAGTGTTTTTGAGAGCTGTGGTAAGTATAGCTGTTGAGTTATGAAATTTGCATTTTGGGCGATGTGAATACACATACAAACATAGAAAGTGAGTGTGCAGAAGTGAACAGATGAATGTGTGCGTACTTATCGCTCATACTTGCAGTTACATATCTGTCAATAAGTTTGTCAGCAAGAAAGAGCAACCTGGTGATCGACTTAAATCAAAGTCTTTCAAAAACTGACAAAATGAAGAAAAGTTTGAAGTACAAGACACAAAATTAAGTGAAAAAAAAATCTTCATGTACACCACAGATGTCTAAAGTCTGAAGACGTGAATAGACACAATCATGAAAAACAAAAGAGCCAAAGCAATTCTTGTCTCTCCCAAGCAAAGGCACACCCACACAGCACTGAGAAGAAAAGAACAGAAAGCAGGAGTGTGTGAGAACCTAAACTACCGAACTCTCATCTACAGCTCCAACAAAGGAGGGCTCTGGAGAAGGAGCCATAAACTAGCCCTCTCCCTTTAGCAGGTAATAAAAGCATATCCCCCCCGGGCTTTAGGTGCATGGGCCCTGATTGGAGGATGTACTGAGTTAATTATGGCATGCGATTCATCCGTCACACGCTGGGCTGTGACACCAGCTCAAGTGTGAGTTTAGCACGTTTAGCACGTTAGCATGTTTCCTGTGTGCTCAGCTGCAGAGTTACACTGACAGACTGAGGCAGCAGGACAGGAACTCTCACAGTTTGTCTTTCTCTCTGCAGCCAGAGGGAGGAGGACTGATTCTGCAGGAGGAGAGAGTTTATACAGGAACACTGCCAGAGTACACACACACTCTCACACACACACATCCATGCACACACACATTCACATACACACACACAAACACACACTCACACACACACACACACACACACAGTGTATAAAACTATATACTGATGGGAACAGGTCATTGAGCCCGTTCTCTCAGTCTCAGGTTCAGTGTTATGTAATGGACATTTCAGTTCATTCACACTGACCACTGCGTAATACTCAAGGTAGTACTGCACATGTACTTCTGCTTGAACTGATTGTGTACTTTTCTGTGTGAAGATTGAAGTGGTTTGTTTGTTTAAATTTGAGAGATGTTTTTAGTGTGGATCTTGGCCTCCCTCTGCTGGTAGTTTTTTGGTCATTACAAGAGCAGTGCAAACATTAATTTTCACATGACCTTCAACATTCTCTCCCTCAACAGATATTTTATCCATGATTTATCCAAATTAGCTTAATTTCAGAGTTTGAAATGTTCAAATGTGATTAGAATCAAATTTGTTTTCTCATTCAGCCTTGTTTAGCACTTTTCAGACACACCTATGCACCACACCTTTAAGCATGTCAGCCCTGCTCTCAGGTGAACTCTGCAAGCACAGCGAGTTCGCATCGCAGTGGCCTTTCTGCCTCCTAGCTTTACAGCTTTCTACTGATTTTTACCCTGAGTTGGACAGAGGATAGCTCAGACACAGAGTGTAATTAGCATTGGCTAACACCGCTAAATGCAGCTCTGTACTGTTTTGTTAAACTGCACACATATGAAATGGTATGGATGGGTTCGTCTAATTCTTTCACAGTTCTCTTAAACATAAGGATCTCAGTTCTGATGACAGAAATATTCCTTCACGACAGCAGGACTCGATAATAAAAGCCACTATCATGCTAACGCGATCACCTCAGGGAGGGCCCGCCACTTGCGGTTCACTCCGATGTTTACCGAGTCCGGGTTTTTCCACAGTTCCAACACTGCAGGAGCCGCTAACCTTGCGCCAGCAGCATGCAAACCCGGCCACTCGAGAGTAAGAGGGTCGACACCGCCCTCCTTAACTGCATGTTTATGACTTTACGGCCCACATCACGACCTACATGAAGTTTAGTATTAAAAGCTGGGATAATTATGGGATCGTGAACCCAACGACCCCACCTCAGCGGCTCCAGCGGGCTTTATGACAACGCAAGCGTACGCTAATATCACAGCGGCGCCGGGGTCACTCTCTCGCTGCGATTCTGTAATCAGTGTTATAAATCTATATAAAACGTGCAGTGCCAAGGAGAAAGTTCACTGCCTTCAGAGGCCAAAAAATAAATTTTTAGATCTACCCTACATCAACCAGAAGTCCACATAACCTGCAATAATGTCCAAAATGTATTTATTAATGACTTTATTTATTTGTTCTTTCTTTGTCATTATTATTATTATTAAGGCTTATATAATTACAATCTTAGAAACACATAAAAATGAAGCTATGTTAGACTTACTCCCATCTGAGTCCAAGCACAGGTGAAAAGTCGGAGGTAAGACCTGAAAGCGCATGCGCACCCTGCAGCCGCGCTGATGCCGGGCACGAGTCCAGGAGGAGCTTTGTGGTAAAAACAAAATCACATCAAGCCCTACAATGATAATCACCGTGTCTGTAGTTAATGAATGACCGGAAAAAAATATTCCAAATTAACTTGAAGGCGCCAGGCAAGATTCACGGAGAAATGTACTTTAGACTTTTCTCATATGTTTTCTAAAACAATGGTTACATTGGCCTGGAACGGTCACCTTCCTTAATTTAAATTTCAGTCTCATACAGATGGATGTTCGAAGCTATGGGCCTGAGTAAATTATGTTTCGGAACCAGACCCCGTTAAAAAGAACTACCCTATAATGGAAGCTCTTTTTTTTCTGTTGTTCCTTATGTTGCTATTGTGATTATCATGATATTTTATTGTGATTATAGTGATATTTTATTGTGATTAGAGTGATATTTTATTGTGATTATAGTGATATTTTATTGTGATTACCGTGATATTTTATTGTGATTATAGTGATATTTTATTGTGATTATCGTGATATTTTATTGTGATTATAGTGATATTTTATTGTAATTATTGTGATATTTTATTGTGATTATAGTGATATTTTAGTGATATATTCACTTTGTGAACATTTCCTGGTGAAGCCTCAGTCAGACAGAATGCATCAATTGACGATCAATGATAATCACGTTAAAAGACAGAGACTATGTTCGCACATAACCTTTTGTCAAGTCTCTGAAATATTGTAGGCGCTGAGGTGTAGTTGTGATTTAAGAACTGACGTAATCCTGGTGGGCCTGAGAGTTTTTTTTTTCACTTGGTAAAATATTCTGTTTTAAGAAAATTATTGAAACACATTATTGTCGGTCAACCTTGGAGAGGAGCCATTTTTTCTTTTATTGTTGTTCATGCAAATCGGAATACTTAACTACCTGACTCATGGAAAATAATACATTGACGTCACTCGTGTATGTGTGTATTTTACAAACTGATATTAACACTTTGATGAAGGTCTTGCGACCACACCCTTAGTTCTTCTGCAACAGCACAGTAAATTCATGGAATTTAGCCAGATGAGCAAGTTATATCAATTAATGAAAATAAAAATGTCATCAAGCCTTTTAAATCATTGCTTGGTGTAATTTTATTCGTAAGCAATTACTAAAAATTGCTTATAGGGTGGTAACTCTGTACAGGCTGGTCTTTCTGAAGATACCAAAATTGAAAATGTGCAGTGGGGTCCACAAGTCTGAGACCACCAGTGAAGGAACTTCTATTTTGTATTCTTTTACAATTTAATACAATTGTTTAATTACAAATTATATTAACAATTTGAGAGAAAGGTTTTGTCTGAAAAATGTACATGAATTTCCAGCATCTCTTAGTTCTCAGTATGTTCCCCTTTTGCTTTAATGACAGGGTGCACTGGAGCTGGCATGGACGCCACAAGTTTGAGCAAAACCTGATGATACATGTTGTCCCATTGTGCCCCAATAAATGTTCGATGGGGCCTGACCTTTGCTACAAAGGGATTGACAGGGTCAGTGTCACACATTTGCTCACATTGGTGCAGACATTGTGCAGAATCTTCAATATTTCTTCTTCACTTTAGATGTCATAACGTTTCTTTGTTTTAAATGTTTCAGAACCCTAAGACTTTCTGATTATTTCCAGGTTTACATGAAAAAGGTTTGGAAAAAAAAGTACTGAATGTGGTCTCAGACTTTTGAGCCCCCCAGTATGTGTGCTGACTCAGTGGCCCTCACTCAGCCTCCTGCAGGGCCACACTGAGGGATGGCTCTTCTTTTTCCCTGAAGCTCCACAGCTGGTACAGTGCAGGTGAGGTTGGGTAAGTGAGCTTTGTCATCAACGGTTTAATCGGCTGTTCAGTGCTGAGGAACAACAAAAACCAACACACCCTGTGGCTCTCTGGGACCAGGACAGAAGACCACTGTGTGGAACACTCTGTGGTCCTACTTTAAGGAGGAGCCCGTGGTTTTGTCTGGAACAGTGTTCCTCTCAAGTTCGGGCCTCCGGCTCCCCTGTTTGTTGGGTTCTGTTCCAACCGCAGCTGCAGCCCTGAATCACAACAAGCTGTTAATGGCTCTTAATCAGGCACAGTTAATTTGGTGAGGAATGAGATGCCTTCTGATGGGACCTTCTGTCAGAAACTGGTCCATGCTTCACACCCCAGGGTGGTGTCCCACCTGGGCTTAGACCAAGACCTCACCTGTGCAGGTGAGTAAGGAGTCCTGGGACTGTATCTGCAGGTGTGTCTGAGGCCTCCTTCACCTTCTCAATCTGTGTGTCCAGCCCCTTCGGATGATAGAAACAATCAGCAACATGACTGCATTTAACGAGATACAAATCATAATGGAAATATAAAGTACACAAACCATGTGTTATCAGCGGTTCTTGCTTTGGGCCCTGTCCAGTTTTATTCTTGGCATGTGACCAAATTGCATTGGTAGAAAGAGCTGATAAAATAGCCCTGTGGCTACTCAATGTACCTCATAAAAATATAAAACCAGCTGATATCAATCTCTGCACCAATCAGATTAAAGGAGCCCCTGCAATCAGCATTCCTATCGCGCTGCTTTATTTGCTAATTCTGGTGTGATCATCACATAACATCATTAAACATGATGTCATATATGTAGGGAAGTGGCAGCACAAAAGATACAATAGTGTGTTAAAAATGTTTTTTAAATAAAGGGAAATCATTCTTTAATTAGTTCCATCATACTGGAATGGAACTAATTAATAAGACAGTATTATATTATTAAACTAACAATTTCCCCCAAAACAGTAACAATTGTAAAGTCCTGTTTTTCAGTTTCTTTGCCTATCCTCACCATCGCAGCTGTGTCCTGAGAAAGAGAGGCTTCATGAAGCTCGAAACGGGGGGTGACAAAATCAACCATAGAGGCTTCATGAAGCTCGAAATGGGGGTGACACAATCAACCATAGAGGCTTCATGAAGCTCGAAACGGGGGTGACACAATCAACCATAGAGGCTTCATGAAGCTCGAAACGGGGGTGACACAATCAACCATAGAGGCTTCATGAAGCTCGAAATGGGGGGTGACACAATCAACCATAGAGGCTTCATGAAGCTCGAAATGGGGGGTGACACAATCAACCATAGAGGCTTCATGAAGCTCGAAACGGGGGGTGACACAATCAACCATAGAAAGAGAGAGAACATTTGGCTATAATTTTCATAAAAACTCACTTCAACATCGCTAATTTATTGGTACAATATAAAACAGATAATGAGCTAGATCTTATTCTCAATCATATAGGAAAACTACAATTTTATTTTTATGCAATTATTCTTAAAAAAAAAGTTTTCTTAATGTTTATTGCTAGTTTTTGTTTCAAAAACGTATGTATCAAAATTATTGGAAACCAAAAAGGTAATTTTATGCCAAACCAAATAAATTTAAATCTGCAATATAACTCAAATGAACAGGCTTGAGAAACTGTGGTGTGATTGTGCATGGCTGTTTAATAAGGTAACACACATGTTAAATCCATTTGTCATCTGTCACTACAAGGAAAAGAATTGACAAACCAAAGGAAACAATTTGTTATTGAGTGTAACAATTTGTATTATTTTTTTTACACCTGAATAAAATATAAATTTTCATATAAATGAAAAAAAATTGAGTTGACTAAAGAGTAACACAACATTATAGACTTAAGTAATAGATTTATTCATAGACTTTTTATATTTTATAACTCAAAAGAAATGATAGATATGTGTTCCCTGAAATAACAACGCAAAGTTTTGAAGGGATTTAAAATTTGTGGTTAAAAACAGCAACATAAATTGAAGATATTGATTATCAGCATTTTAATTTAACTGCTAATCTGCTCGTGTTCTCAGCCGTGGTGTTGAGCTCTGGCCATTGAGAGCTGCAGAGTGCACTGTCTTTATTGTTGCACAGCATCTAAAGACCAATTAAAAACCAATTACAACAGGTGATTCTACAGGTAATTCACCTCACCCAGTTTCTGGGGTCTGAACTGGTCTTGTCATTTTACGTTAAAGCAAAAACCAGCATGCTTTGTGACTCTCCAGGACAGGAATCAAAGAGCGCTGATTCATGGTGGAAAAGCACGGTATGGATGAACCGTGTATGGAGTTATTTTATTTAGCTGTTCTGTTGTTTGAAAATAAATCCATGCTCTTCTGTCAAAATGTTTATTCCCAGCAAACACTCCCCTGATTATTTGAAAATAAAATCAAAACATACCAAAACAAAGCAAGTCTATGGAAAGTGCTGCATTGTTTGGCATGATGTGTTTACCTGTTATCAGGTGAAGCGCTGGCAGAGCTCTCTCTGCTTTTATGTTGCCTGCTTTATGAGGAACACAGTGTTTTTCTTAATTGCCATTGATCTGGCCAGCATCATTATCTGTCATTGACTTGGTTCACCGCCAGCAGAAAAGGGCTAGGATACCTGCTCTCATTGCTAGGCTGTACTGCAGTCCAGCACAAACAGGAAGAACTTTGTGGATTACTGTTACCCAAAGGAACGCCCCCTGCCTTGATAACAAGCTCAAAAAAAAAAAAAACACAACCTGCCTCAGCCAAAAGATGGAGAACTGAAAAAACCGAGTCAAACCACAGCACAGGTGTACCCTCAGTGCAGAGAGCTGCTCAGCTGTCACAGGTGTGATAAAATGGATAACAGCCACCCTGATATACAAGAACACCTGTGCTGTTTGAAAGTAACACCTGTGCTGTTTGAAAGGTTTGCCGCTGTAAATGGCCTGTAAGGACCCATATAACATTTACCTGAGAATGCGGCTATCAGAGAAAGGATGAACCCATTGACTTCCTGTGAAAAAACACCTGACCCTAATTACACAGTCTTCACCTCACCTGGCCTTGACACTGCCTACAAAACGCCCACACACATACACACGCACACACACGCACACACACACACATACACACAGCAAAATTTCAAAGTCCATGCATTTTTCTACTATTATTAAACTGGTATTGGTCTGGTGCCAGCTCATCTGCCATGATTGTACGCATTTTAAAGCACAGTGGAGCCAGGATGCACCCTGTGGAGGTTCTGCCAGGTTCTGCCAGGTACAGCCTGGTACAGAGAGGGGGTACGTCCAAAAACCTGAGAAACATCCTCCTTTCCTCCATAACCACCTGATCTCCTCCTTCCAGCGTTCTCATCTTGGAATGTTCCTAGCAGGGGCGTCACCAGGCCCTATTTACTGGTAACCATTTTTTTGTGCCCCATTAAATCAAGAAAAATGAGTCGTTTTTTGCAATTTATCATAATTTGCTCGTGTGAGGATGTGAGCTGCTGTGTCCAGCAGTGCCCCGGTTCCCAGCTTCCATAACCGGAATGTTCTGGCTCCAATAATTTAGATTCCAAATATTTTCCCACTGCTTCAGTTAAAGCAAATTTTGCCTTTTTAGGTGACTTTTCTTAAAAGCCGTAGAAATTAGAACGAAATTATGAGACTGCTCAACCACTGAACAATTTGTTAAACCTACACTTTACGCAAATGTAAGCAAGCAACAGCAAGAGAATTTGAGTGAGTAATGAAATGGGTGACATGATCAGACTGCATATGATTTAAAACCCCAAAACAAACACATCCCATCTCAGCTCTGATTCACTCCACTGGGGAAATGCCAGGTTATATTCTGCTCAGATTCTGGTTGAAAATGGAAGTCCTGACCTCAACCTGAAGTCTTTCCTACAAGTCTGTGCTAGCTGGGAGAAAGTTAGATTTATGTAAAAAGAAAGGCAACATGTTACAAGTAATATTGTTAAATAGATTTACTTGGTGAGTTTTTGAGTAAATGTGATGGGATGGTTAAAACGTATCTAGTAAAATTGATTTACCTCGTTAAAATAAACCAAAGAACACACATGGAACTTATGCATTAATCTGAGTTGATAGGGAGGAGGTTGTTACTAAGTTAAGACATCAAATCATTTTGCATTAATTAAACTAGGCCTCTGAAATCTGCTTCTTATATCCTCCCCAAAAACAATCCCAAGGTTACTGATAAAAAACATTCTCATGCCCTGATCATTTGGCAAAGTGAACGAAGTCATGACATTTAAGAGCTAGAATGGCTGAAGACCATTATCTGAACAATGCGTCTCACCCACGGTTACAACAACACACACACGGAGCATTCGGATGCCTATGCAGTCAGACCTGTAAACAAGAATGGCAGCACCCGGTCTTAGCCAGGCTGACTAGGTACACTGGACAATGAACTACACTCACTGCTAACGTCCCTACAATACAAAACTCTTTCAAGAATAGTTTCCTCAGGCCAGCTTTACGGCCTTTTGCTCAGTTAAGTGATAATCAGGGAGATCCTGGGAAAAGGCAGGAAGGACACGGGGCGCAATAAAAGCAGCTCATCTGTGCTAAAGCAGAATGCTGACTGCATAGTTTCTGTCAGATAACACAAAAAGAATGCGTATGTACAAAACAACAAAGAAATAGAAATTATTAGTTTTTATTTTATTTAGAAAATACTTAGTATAATTAACACAAAGAATTCCAGACACATTTCCTATGAGCATAATTATTTTAGTGAGATGTACTGAACCACTGCGTGATCTTCTGCAGTGCAGACTCTAAGCTGCATTCAGAATTTAATGTATAAAACATCATTATTTTTATCAGCTCAGCTCCACTTGATTGAAGCTAATGTGTCCCTGTTGAAACACTGCCTTTGGTTTGTTGTAAATTGGAAAAAAGAGAATGATGAGCTTTTTTTGTAAGGAGTGAGGGGTTTCCCATAAGCAGACAGAAGCTGGCGCTGGAGTTTGCTCTGGACCATGGTGCCATCGTCTCATCACGGAGATATGTCATGAAGGAGGGGGCCGGGGCAGAAGTGGAGCAATCTCTGCACACACCGGGTACGTGCGCACGCCGCTTATCAGCGCGTCTTTTGCTCCAGGCATTCCGCGAAGAGACTATCGGCACTGTATTCGCTATGACAGCTGCGCTGCTATCGAAAACGAAATGACATAACGATATTGTCTCCATAAACCACGATGCTAAAGGTAGTTTACGGCCAAAACATAAACTTTGAAGCATCGGTTATGGTCGATGCGTTACTCTCTCAGTGGAGATGTTTTGGAGCAACGGTGAGCGCTTTGACAACCCGCGTCATAAAGTTCCTTAGTAATTTCAGGTCAGAGCAAAAAGTGATAAGCTCTCACAAAAATCGGACCATCAGATCACATTTACTTATTTATATCAGGCCTGTGATCATTTATTTCCTCATATTGATTTTAAAAAAGAGTGTCATGTACAGTATATTATCATATATTACAGTAGTTGAATTAATTGGTAATTAATTTCATATTCAAATACGGTATCTGATTACATGAATCTATCCGTTTCACAAAGTTGGATACAAAATTGAAACATGAGAGCACATGTCTGGTATTTCATAACGCGTGTAACGCAAGCAGGAAACGCCTCTGCTATTTTCAGTATAATGAAACTTGTACGACATCACGACAGGTGACACTGAGGATGGTTGTACCCACTGTTAACCTTTGTGATTTTGTCCAATCGGCTCAAAATTTGCTGGGAAATACACCAGTTAAGTTATAAATTTAATAGGACCTAAATGCTTTTAAGGAATGTGATTTATTTTTCTCAGTAGATCTGCTGGTGATTAATACATTCGCTGATTAATTACATTATGCAAATATAAAGTAATTATTTTTTACCAAAATGAAATATTTTTATGGGTATCTGTTTCCTTAAACCTCAGCCCTCGCGCTTCTCCCACCCTGCACTGACATGCAGAAAGGCTGTTGAAGTCACTGATAAACCCCCGTGTAATGTCGTGTCAGCAAGTGATTGTAGTACCACTCCACACCACTGGGTGGCTTGACATACATATTGATGTCATCATTGAAATAAACATGCTGAATTATAACAGCCCGTGATACCAATCTAGCTGCATTTTAGCGGGAATAAATGTAAATGGGATCGTGCTGACTGAGATATCTCTGGGAACCTTAATAACTGAGCCTCTTCAGGCCAGCGATGCTACCTTATCTATAGCACTCAACGATATGAGATATATTAGTGATGCAGTATGCCCCTGGTGTGTTATTGCTTTAAAATGAACATGATCTGAGAGAGTAATATTAGGCATGTAGAGTTTTCATCATTTACAGTATTTGTATGTGCTTATGTGAGCAAGTGTGTGTGTGTGTGTGTGTGTGTGTGTGTGAGAGAGAGAGAGAGAGAAATCCAGCATGTGTATTTGTATGTGTATCTGTATGTTGTCTCTGTGTGTCTGTGCAGGTGCATGTATATTTGTCTCTGTTTGAGAGAGAGAAACAACGCTTATGCGTGCGTATGCGTACGTGTGTGTCTTCGTGTTTATGTGGGAGTGAGTGTGTGGATGAGTTTGTGTGTATGTGTGTATCTGCATGTGTGTGCTTTTGTGTGTGCGTGCGTGTGTGTCTTTGTGTTTATGTGGGAGTGAGTGTGTGGATGAGTTTGTGTGTATGTGTGTATTTGCATGTGTGTGCTTTTGTGTGTGTGTGCGTGTGTCTTTGTGTTTATGTGGGAGTGAGTGTGTGGATGAGTTTGTGTGTATGTGTGGCTTTGCATGTGTGTCTTTGGGGTGTGTGTGCGTGCGTGTGTTTCTTGTGTTTATGTGGAGTGAGTGTGGTGGATGAGTTTGTGTGTATGTGTGTATTTGCATGTGTGTGCTTTGTGTGTGTGTTTGTGCGTGTGTGTCTTTGTGTTTATGTGGAGTGAGTGTGTGATGAGTTTGTGTGTATGTGTGTATCTGCATGTGTGTG
>JAFBMS010001342.1:0-42884 GCA_019788955.1 Albula glossodonta | reverse complement strand
GGGCAGGTGCTGTGCTGCAGGCTGGGGGCTGGTGCTGTGCTGGGGGGGCTGGGGGCTGGTGCTGTGGCTGGGGCTGGGGGCTGGTGCTGAAGCTGGGGGCTGGGGCTGTGTGCTGTGCTGCAGGCTGGGGGCTGGTGCTGTGCTGGGGGCTGGGGGCTGGTGCTGAAGCTGGGGGCTGGGGGCTGGGGGCTGGTGCTGTGCTGGGGGCTGGGGGCTGGTGCTGAAGCTGGAGGCTGTGTGCTGTGCTGGTGCTGGAGGCTGGGGGCTGGGGCAGGTGCTGTGCTGGGTGCTGGGCCACTGTTTCTGTTGCAGCTGCTCTGCCACACACACTTTTCCACATAACCTTCCAGATGTGCAGAATTAGGGAGGAGAACAAAAGCACATTAGGGGGAGATTATGGGCCGGATCTGGGCAGCCCTGAGGACGGCTCCTAGCAGTCCAGCAGCTCCCAGGTGGATAAGGGAAGGACAGAGGAGAGGGGGAAAGGGAGGGGGCAGGACAGAGGAGAGGGGGAGAGGGAGGGGGCAGGACAGAGGAAAGGAGGATAGAGCTAGAGGAGCAGAGGAGTCACGCCGGCGTTACACAGCAGAGGAGCCGCGGCGGCATTACACAGCAGAGGAGCCGCGGCGGCGTTACATAGCAGAGGAGCCGCGGCGGCGTTACACAGCAGAGGAGCCGCGGCGGCGTTACACAGCAGAGGAGCCGCGGCGGCGTTACACAGCAGAGGAGCCGCGGCGGCGTTACACAGCAGAGGAGCCGCGGCGGCGTTACACAGCAAAGGAGCCGCGGCGGCGTTACACAGCAGAGGAGCTGCGGCGGCGTTACACAGCAGAGGAACAGGCACCAAGGGGGAGATCATGCAGCCTCCTTACTCGGGTCCCCCATGAGATCATGAGCTGTGGTGAATTTAATTCATGCTTTAACACCTCTTAAAAAGCCCAGATTTTCTGTTTTGAATTTAGTTTTGTTATCTTAATTTCAGTTACATTTCTGATGTAGTTTTCTTTTTGGACTTAATTTCCTGTTTTTTGGGTTCTTTGCATCCATGTATTTCCAAAGAGGAAAAAAAATGTTTTGATGCAATTTTCATTGAAAAGAAAGATTAAAACCTAATAAAAGTACAAACAGGATTACTAACTATAGCAACCAGCACAAAATCTAACCTGTAAGCAGTTTTGAGTAATTTCCTGCAGTCTGTCATCATGTGAGAGCATGTCCAAACTCTCACGCCAGAGTGGCCCCATGTCCAAACTCTCACGCCAGAGTGGCCCCATGTGCAAACTCTCACGCCAGAGTGGCCCCATGTCCAAACTTTCACGCCAGATTGGCCCCATGTCCAAACTCTCACGCCAGAGTGGCTCCATGTACAAACTCTCACACTGGACGGGCCCCATGTCCAAACTCTCACGCCAGAGTGGCCCCATGTCCAAACTCTCACGCCAGAGTGGCCCCATGTCCAAACTCTCACGCTGGACGGGCCCCATGTCAAACTCTCATGCTGGAGTATTCCCATGTGTGAGTGGTGATGGTCAGACTCATTCCTCTCAAAGCTTTTATTAGCCATGAGCATCGTGCTCCTCCAGTTCACCTGTGCAGGCCCCTGCCTGTCATCGCTCACACAGTACAACCTTCCCTGGGTACGCCTCCTTACGCACCTGCCTCAACCGACTCACTGATGGATTTATTTTCAAATGAGAGAATTACATCAGAGGTTTGGCTTGCTGGCGTACACAGACATGTGTCCAACAGGTGTGGCAAAGACTCTGCCATGTTTACCCATCAGTCCATGTGTGAGATTGTAGGGGTGTGTTCTGGATTTTAAAGAAGCTGCATCATTTTCCTGTATGTGAACATGAGCACACAGGCTGACACTGACTCAGCCGCCTTATCTCACTGTAATCCTGCTGGACCAGACCCAGGGCTTAATGATCTCTGAGGCCCAGAGCATGAAACAGACACAGACTTGGCTCCTGTTCCTCAGCTGTGTGTGATCATTGTGCTGGACGGCAGAGATGAAAGGGCATTTATAGTCCTTACACTGCTCCAGCATCACAACCTCTGAACCACCATTAAAACACACAGCACAGCGAGGCAGCCGCTTTGTGTTACTGAATCGCAAACTTACACAAAATGCTAAATGTCAAGCCAAAATGTTGTGTAAGATGCCTGACAAACAAACAATTTCCTAAATCAAGTTAGGAGAAGTATGTTGTTGGTCTTTCATGAAAACAGTCACAAAATGGTCATGAGGTAATTTCAGCTCAGCGCTAACATTAAACACTAAAAGCAGGCTTCCTGAGCATGAGATAAAAGCCTGAAAATCAAATGAATGTGTGTTTGAGAACAGACCCGCAAAACCTCTCGGTGGGTTAACTCATGGAAACACAGGGAAACATGCAGCTCCACAGACACTCAGCCGGAGAATGTGCTTCAGAGCTACAC
Organism: Albula glossodonta; assembly: GCA_019788955.1. Classification (NCBI taxonomy): domain Eukaryota; kingdom Metazoa; phylum Chordata; class Actinopteri; order Albuliformes; family Albulidae; genus Albula; species Albula glossodonta. Next base: position 40,442 of record JAFBMS010001342.1, on the reverse strand, counting down.
ACTCCGCTATATGCAGTTGGTGATTTGCTTATTTTCCTTGTGGCTTTCCAGTTATTGTTTTATATTAATTACTGTAATTCTGTTTCCAGTCTAATCTGCAAAACTCTAGCTATGAATGGCAGCATAACAGGCCTGGGATCAGTTCCACAAATAGGGGAAATTAAGCCTTGCACTGCTGGGGTGGAGAGTCTCCCTCTCTACTGGCATGAGCACACAACGCCTCAAACAAACACAATGACTGAAACAAGACACAACCCATGGAACTACGAAAATGAATACTCACCCTATAAACTGCTCTCAAACTGAACAGCATATAAATAAAAGCAATACTAAAGGAGAGTTTAAAGCTCTCACTATGACAGATTAAATTAGACGTTTTATGTCAAAGAGAAGTGAGTTTTGTGTGTAGTATTGGCTTTCAGTACACATGGCTTGGAGTTCACAGTCAGTGCTGGTACTGGAGGTTCAGGAAACAAAGAGAGCTGGTTTGAAACATTGAAATCTGAGAGAAGCAGCAAGAAACAGAGAGCAGTACATGTGATTTCCCTTCTTTGAAACTAAAAGTTTTTTTTTTTTTCAGTAAAAATCACAGGCACACAAAACAGAAATTAATGTGTATTTCCAGGTGCACGACACAGTGATGTCTTTAACATGAAAATGAGTGGAAAGGTTACACTAGCAGTAAAATAAGAGTACGATCACCTCTTCCCAACACAAACTTAAGATTTAAATTTATAACAGCCTGGTCAACAAACTTTACCCCCAACTCAAGTTCAGGGTTTAATGCTGTCTAAAACCCTGGTTATATCCACGCTGCCAAAAACCATCTCCAAAATGTCTGCCTTTCAGGAAATGCAAAAAAACTGTGCTCTCTCATTATACAGCTCCATTACCAACCTGTCGAGAGAACTATGGGAATGACCATAACTTAGGTGTCGACTGTTCAGTATCTGATCAATACGGTCCAGCAACCAACCAGTATTGAGTGAGCTCGATTCTGTTTGGATATTTCTGTTTGTGGAATAGTGAATAGGTTGCACAGACACGCGCGTAAATACACGCATGCAATGTAGCCACGAGTTTGGAAATGTACACGACGCAAGCTTTACACCCGATAATCACGCATGGTAGTGCCTCGCCTGGCGTTAACACAGGATTGCCCTTGGCCATGGCTCGGCTCATGCATTGCTCAATGAGTAATAGAGTAACACTGCCCACTGGTGGCTAAGATTTATATGTACTGTAATTACAATGTTCAGCATCATGTTTTCTCGGATATTCTTACATAATTTGTCACAGTAAAATTCGATGCAATAATTAACTGTGTGCTCTTGTCTTAGCTCTACAGTCAGTAAAAAGGTGAGTATACTTAATGACGGGCTTGTGCATGTGCAACTCTTCAGCTGATATGTGTTTTCAGTTTTCAGGGTTGAAACGCTCCAGTACAGCAGAGGGCGCTACCCATCTGCATGTATGACCCAAAGTCTGATTTGGAAATACCTTGAATTCAAAGAAGAAGTCCTAAACACGGAAGTGTTCTGAGAGCTCTCATCCATGGTTAACTGAACTGCCTGTATATTTTAGTTGCGTTAGTCTTTAGTAAACTATAATATCACATGTCCTCTTGCACTCGTTTGTCTCACATAGTTCATACACATGTGAGTATGTTTTAATTCAGCTAATATGTATTAGTGGTTAGATGTCGTAACTTTTCTTTAAGTTTCCACTCTGTTTCGTTTTGGGCTGATTAGCTGACATTAATCAGCGATATTTTTCAGCTGTGACCAAGTGATCACAGTGTCGCATAACTGTAAATGAATAAGTCTGCTATGTAAATTGTCTTTCTCTTTGTTACTTCTTTTGACCTCGCGTAGCTCGCTTTGCTTACGAGTTGGTACGTTAGCTTTGTGAACTAGCTAGCAATACTATTAGTTGAGAATTAGCAATAGCTGTCACAAGCACTGTCGAGAAGACATTTATCTTTAACTTTGTGTTTCAGGCTATGAACATTAAGCTCCCTCAGGTGCTCGCAGTGCTGTGCGAGTGTAACATCACAGAACTCTTGGTAGTGCTTTTGACATTTCAGACTTCAACCAGTTATCCTGATTGCTTTAGTTATTTGGAGCAGGTTATGGAGTTATATTTGTGGCTAACCCCAGTATCTAAAGGTGTGTCTAACAGACACGAACGAGCATAAGATGTCTCATTTGTTTTCATTGTTATTTTCTAACGCTCAGAAACCCACACCATGCTTTCAGTGGCGCTTTTAGCATTAGCTAAGTCATGGCGTCATCTAAACTTGGAACTTTGAAATAGGGTTTAGATTATCCTGAAACTGATTCACCATTTGGTGGCAGTAACTAACTGGTTCTGCGTTTGTGTCTGCTGTGCAGATGGACCCTAGTGTTGAGTGGTCGCCGGCTGTTTTTCGGATGAATCCTGACAGTGAACCGACACTAGGAGACGAGTTACCTGTTTTGGGCAGGTAAGCCTGAGAGTTGAGAAGTTGACCCACACAATGTTGACAGATCAGATCGGGCCTTTGCTGTACTGTCCTCTGCTATTTCTAAAACGGTTTCCTCTTCCTGTAAGCGGGTCCTGCTTGGACAGTCTGGATCAGCTGCCCCTGTGCCACATGCCCGACCCCTACGGCTCCGGCCAGCAGAGGGCGCTGCAGATCCCCAGACAGGAAGCTGAGGGTGGCTGTCAGAGGGAACAGAGTGTTCAGGTACTTCCCAATGCGAGGGAGCCGGTCCTAGTCCCAGAGAGCCACGGGTGATGCTGGATTTTTCTCTTATCTTAAAATAAGCAACAATTCAGACCCAAGAAGCTAGGCCAGGTGAGTTACCTGTGTAATCGGTTGTGTTAATGGGTAAATTAAGTGCTCTGCAGCTGTGAACAGTGGTGCACCCTGCTGGCCGGGGCTGGGATTGGTCACCTGTATTGCACTTTGTGGAGGTGAAACCCAGTGAACAGAGCAGGGACGTTCGTCAGGAGAGACTGTGAGGTGTGCGGATGTCTGACACGATGTTTCCCTACAGACAGATCCACAGACAGTAGAAACCGCAATCAACACTGAGCCATGCTGGGAGGCAGAGATGGTACTGTGTGAATGTGTTATTACATCTCTCTCTCTCTCTGATGTTACATCTCTCTCTCTGTCACTCATTCTGTGGAACGCTTTCTCTTTCTCCCTCTGTCTCTCTCTGTCCTCTCTCTCCTTCTGTCTCTCCCAGGTTTTCCATGGGGTCGCGTTGCTTTGTTTGGTTTTATGACTTTCTTAAGTGGTTTGTTTTAAGTAACCTATGTAAATTGTGGCTAACACATGAGCTGTTGTCTTTAATAAAACCATGTCCCCCGCCCCCCACCCCTTTTAGCATGCTGTGGAGGAGCGCAGCATGCAGCTTGCGCTGCAGTATGAGTTGCTGCTGAAGAAGCAGGAGACGGAGCAGCTGCAGCATGATGGACGAATCAAACAGCTGGAGCAGCAGAGAGATGACAGGAAGCACCAGCACCAGGTCAGTCACTCACCCACAGCACAGACAGAGCACAGCAGACATGTAGAAATGTGACTGCAGTATTCTGGTAGCACCTCTTTGGCATCGCAGCTGTGGGTCAGAAAGGGTGTCTAAGCGGGCAGTTAATGGAGGCAACACAGGGGGTGGAGCTTATAGCAGGCAGCCTATGACAACATGGGGGGTGGAGCTTACAGCAGGCAGCCTATGATATCACAGGGGGTGGAGCTTACAGCAGGCAGCCTGTGATATCACAGGGGGTGGAGCTTACAGCAGGCAGCCTGTGATATCACAGGGGGTGGAGCTTACAGCAGGCAGCCTGTGATATCACAGGGGGTGGAGCTTACAGCAGGCAGCCTGTGATATCACATAGGGTGGAGCTTACAGCAGGCAGCCTGTGATATCACAGGGGGTGGAGCTTACAGCAGGCAGCCTGTGACAGCATGGGGGGTGGGGCTTACAGCAGGCAGCCTATGATATCACAGGGGGTGGAGCTTACAGGCAGCCTGTGAGGTGCTGTGTTTCTCCTTAGGCTCTGATTGATAAGATGGAGTCTCTGCAAGTGAAACTCAAGCTCAACTGCTGCAAGACCACCCGAAAAAACTTCAACAACCGCAAGCAGGAGCTGACCAAAGAGAAGGAGCAGCTGGAGGAGGAGAGGAACAGGTGAGAGAGTAAGATTCCTCTGCACGATTCTGACAGGCTGATGTGTGAGAGAGTGTGAGAGACCGTGTGAGAGACCGTGTGTGTGTGTGTGTGTGTGAGTGAGAGATAAATGTCCTGGTTTGTGTGTGTTTGTTGCAGACTCAAGCGGGACCTGGAGGAGGCTGAGAAAAGACTGACGGCGCTGATTGAGGAGCAGTGCCAAGAGAAGTAAGAGCTCCAAACCCGCCCCAGCTGTGTCCCTGTAGCACACAGCACTCACCAGCTGTGTCCCTGTAGCACACAGCACTCACCAGCTGTGTCCCTGTAGCACACAGCACTCACCAGCTGTGTCCCTGTAGCACACACCACTCACCAGCTGTGTCCCTGTAGCACACACCACTCACCAGCTGTGCGTGTGTGTTTGTAGCTGTGTGTAACTGTGTGTGTGTGTGTGTGTGTGTGTGTGCATGCGTGCATGTGTTTTTGTAGCTGTGTGTGTGTGCATGTGTGTTTGTAGCTGTGTGTAACTGTGTGTGTGTGCGTGTGTGTGTTTGTAGCTGTGTGTAACTGTGTGTGTGTTTGAGCAGGTTGTCTTGGGAACGGGAGCTTACTGAGTTGCAGAGAGAGGCGGAGCGACTGCGCACAGACGCAGAAGAGAGCAGCCAGGCTGCGCTGAGAGACGAGGTCTGTGTCTGTCTGTCTCTGAGTCTGTCTGTCTTTCCGTTTCTAACGTCACATGTACCCCAAACAGAACTGTTGGCTGACTGCTGTGTGTGTGTGTGTGTGTGTGTGTGTGTGTGTGTGTGTGTGTGTGTGTGTGTGTGTGTGTGTGTGTGTGTGTGTGTGTGTATGTGTGTGTGTGTGTGTGTGTGTGTGTGTGCGTGCGTGCGCGTGCATGTGTGGATAATAGGAAGTCCCGGGTAAACTGGCAAAATGTCTCTGTCATGCTGAGTGAATGGGAGTCACTGTCTCCGTCTTCCTGTAACATGTTTTCAGGTGTTGTTTGGTATAGGAATGGTTGTAGGTTTAATTTTATTTTTGTGCACGTGTGTGTGTGCGCGTGCGTGGTGTGCGTGCGGTGTGTGTACATGCCTGCATGGTGTGTGCGTGTGTGCGTGTGTGTGTGTGTGTGTGGTGTGCATGACTGTGTGTGTGTGTGTGTGGTATGCATGATGTGTGTGTGTGTGTGTGTGTGTGTGTGTGTGCGTGGTGTGTGTGTGTTTGCATGTGCGTGCGTGCGGTGTGTGTGTGTGCGCAGATACTGGCCTTGGAGACGCAGAGGGAAGTGAGCATTTCGCTGGTTGAAGACTGGATTGCGGAGGCAGAACGATACCTCAACACACTCCGGTACTGTCTGTCTGCCTGTCTAACTAACCCTAACCCTCAACACACTCCGGTACTGTCTGTCTGCCTGCCTAACTAACCCTAACCCTCAACACACTCCGGTACTGTCTGTCTGCCTGTCTAAGTAACCGTAACCCTCAACACACTCCGGTACTGTCTGTCTGTCTGCCTGTCTAAGTAACCCTAACCATCAACGCACTCCGGTACTGTCTGTCTGTCTGCCTGTCTAACTAACCCTAACCATCAACACACTCCGGTACTGTCTGTCTGTCTGCCTGTCTAAGTAACCCTAACCATCAACACACTCCGGTACTGTCTGTCTGTCTGCCTATCTAACTAACCCTAACCATCAACACACTCCGGTACTGTCTGTCTGGCTGCCTGTCTAAGTAACCCTAACCATCAACGCACTCCGGTACTGTCTGTCTGTCTGCCTGTCTAAGTAACCCTAACCATCAACACACTCCGGTACTGTCTGTGTCTCCCCCCCCCCCCCCCGCTGACCCTTAACGAAGCTTTTTCTGTCAACCCTGACATGTTTTGATTTTGCATGTGGTTTTACAGAATTGAGGCTGTTAGCCGCTATTTCAGCATGACAGGTAGTCTCTGTGTGTGGTTTTACAGAATGGAGGCTGTTAGCGGTTATTTCAGTGTGACAGGGGTCTCTGTCCTGGCACAGACACAGGGAACTTCAGTTCACTGTCATTCATCTGTCTCTGGTTATAAGAAAGTTTGTGCAGGTTGTTTAATGTACCATGTTGCAGTTAGCAATGCTTTGATGTTGAAAATGTGAAGTGATGCGTGTTCCTGTAGGTTAGATGTATCCAGCAGCACTTTCAGCAGAGGTTGGAGTGGGAAAAAACTGTGGCCATCATGCGCAGTCACCTGGGAACACTACAGGTGAGAGAGTGTGTGATATTGACTTATTAAATAGAGTGTTCAGTGTGTGATATTGACTCTTATTAAATAGCTCTTATTAAATCCTGTTCTCTGGTGTGTGGGACTGTACCTCCCCCTCCTGTTCTCTGGTGTGTGGGACTGTACCTCCCCCCTCTGTTCTTGGGTGTGTGGGACTGTACCTCCCTCCTCCTGTTCTCTGGTGTGTGGGACTGTACCTCCCTCCTCCTGTTCTCTGGTGTGTGGGACTGTACCTCCCTCTCCTGTTCTCTGGTGTGTGGGACTGTACCTCCCCCCTCCTGTTCTCTGGTGTGTGGGACTGTACCTCCCTCCTCCTGTTCTCTGGTGTGTGGGACTGTACCTCCCCCTCCTGTTCTCTGGTGTGTGGGACTGTACCTCCCTCTCTGTTCTCTGGTGTGTGGGACTGTACCTCCCCCTCCTGTTCTCTGGTGTGTGGGACTGTACCTCCCTCTCCTGTTCTCTGGTGTGTGGGACTGTACCTCCCTCTCCTGTTCTCTGGTGTGTGGGACTGTACCTCCCCCTCCTGTTCTCTGGTGTGTGGGACTGTACCTCCCTCCTCCTGTTCTCTGGTGTGTGGGACTGTACCTCCCTCCTCCTTTTCTCTGGTGTGTGGGACTGTACCTCCCTCCTCCTGTTCTCTGGTGTGTGGGACTGTACCTCCCTCCTCCTGTTCTCTGGTGTGTGGGACTGTACCTCCCTCCTCCTGTTCTCTGGTGTGTGGGACTGTACCTCCCTCCTCCTTTTCTCTGGTGTGTGGGACTGTACCTCCCTCCTCCTGTTCTCTGGTGTGTGGGACTGTACCTCCCTCCTCCTGTTCTCTGGTGTGTGGGACTGTACCTCCCTCCTCCTGTTTTCTGGTGTGTGGGACTGTACCTCCCTCTCCAGTTCTCTGGTGTGTGGGACTGTACCTCCCTCCTCCTTTTCTCTGGTGTGTGGGACTGTACCTCCCTCCTCCTTTTCTCTGGTGTGTGGGACTGTACCTCCCCCCTCCTGTTCTCTGGTGTGTGGGACTGTACCTCCCTCCTCCTTTTCTCTGGTGTGTGGGACTGTACCTCCCTCCTCCTTTTCTCTGGTGTGTGGGACTGTACCTCCCCCCTCCTGTTCTCTGGTGTGTGGGACTGTACCTCCCCCCTCCAGTTCTCTGGTGTGTGGGACTGTACCTCCCCCCTCCTGTTCTCTGGTGTGTGGGACTGTACCTCCCTCTCCTGTTCTCTGGTGTGTGGGACTGTACCTCCCCCTCCTGTTCTCTGGTGTGTGGGACTGTACCTCCCCCTCCTGTTCTCTGGTGTGTTGGACTGTACCTCCCTCCTCCTGTTCTCTGGTGTGTGGGACTGTACCTCCCCCTCCTGTTCTCTGGTGTGTGGGACTGTACCTCCCCCTCCTGTTCTCTGGTGTGTGGGACTGTACCTCCCCCTCCTGTTCTCTGGTGTGTGGGACTGTACCTCCCCCTCCTGTTCTCTGGTGTGTGGGACTGTACCTCCCTCTCCTGTTCTCTGGTGTGTGGGACTGTACCTCCCCCCTCCTGTTCTCTGGTGTGTGGGACTGTACCTCCCTCCTCCTGTTCTCTGGTGTGTGGGACTGTACCTCCCCCCTCCTGTTCTCTGGTGTGTGGGACTGTACCTCCCTCTCCTGGTCTCTGGTGTGTGGGACTGTACCTCCCCCTCCTGTTCTCTGGTGTGTGGGACTGTACCTCCCCCTCCTGTTCTCTGGTGTGTGGGACTGTACCTCCCCCTCCTGTTCTCTGGTGTGTGGGACTGTACCTCCCCCTCCTGTTCTCTGGTGTGTGGGACTGTACCTCCCCCCTCCTGTTCTCTGGTGTGTGGGACTGTACCTCCCTCTCCTGTTCTCTGGTGTGTAGGACTGTACCTCCCTCCTCCTGTTCTCTGGTGTGTGGAACTGTACCTCCCCCCTCCTGTTCTCTGGTGTGTGGGACTGTACCTCCCCCCTCCTGTTCTCTGGTGTGTGGGACTGTACCTCCCCCCTCCTGTTCTCTGGTGTGTGGGACTGTACCTCCCCCTCCTGTTCTCTGGTGTGTGGGACTGTACCTCCCTCCTCCTGTTCTCTGGTGTGTGGGACTGTACCTCCCTCCTCCTGTTCTCTGGTGTGTGGGACTGTACCTCCCTCTCCTGTTCTCTGGTGTGTGGGACTGTACCTCCCCCTCCTGTTCTCTGGTGTGTGGGAATGTACCTCCCCCCTCCTGTTCTCTGGTGTGTGGGACTGTACCTCCCTCTCCTGTTCTCTGGTGTGTGGGACTGTACCTCCCCCTCCTGTTCTCTGGTGTGTGGGACTGTACCTCCCCCTCCTGTTCTCTGGTGTGTGGGACTGTACCTCCCCCTCCTGTTCTCTGGTGTGTGGGACTGTACCTCCCCCCTCCTGTTCTCTGGTGTGTGGGACTGTACCTCCCCCCTCCTGTTCTCTGGTGTGTGGGACTGTACCTCCCTCCTCCTGTTCTCTGGTGTGTGGGACTGTACCTCCCTCCTCCTGTTCTCTGGTGTGTTGGACTGTACCTCCCCCCTCCTGTTCTCTGGTGTGTGGGACTGTACCTCCCCCCTCCTGTTCTCTGGTGTGTGGGACTGTACCTCCCTCCTCCTTTTCTCTGGTGTGTGGGACTGTACCTCCCTCTCCTGTTCTCTGGTGTGTGGGACTGTACCTCCCCCCTCCTGTTCTCTGGTGTGTGGGACTGTACCTCCCTCCTCCTGTTCTCTGGTGTGTGGGACTTATTTGTGAATTCACCCCTGACCCCCCAGAGGCAGTTTGATGCGCAGATGCAGCAGCTCCAGAGAGGCCAGCCGTTCAGCAGCCTGCCGCCCGTCACCCTGCCCACGCTGCCCACCGTCCCCACGGTCAGTGTGTGCATGTGTGACTGTATGTCATTAAATCACCTGTGTGTGTGTGTGTGTGTGTGTGTGTGTGTGTTTGTGTGTGTGTGTAATTAAATATCACCTGTGTGTGACTGTGTGTTCATGCAGTTGGAGTTGTTGCTGGGCTCCATGGCAATGCCCCCATCTGGCGCCATGCCGATACAGATAGCCCCTCAGCAGCCTCCAGTCTCCATGGCGATGCCTTTCATCCAACACCGCCCTGCCTCTGCCACCCCGCCCGTGAGAGTGACCCCCCAAACAGTGGACCGCATCCAACAGCAAACCCTCTCACCTGCACCCCTCCCAAATCCCGCCCCTGTACCCAAGCTAAACCCTGCCCCTCCGGTCCCCAGCCACACCCCTGGCCCCACCCAGCCTGCTGGCAAATTGGACCAACTGTTGGATAAACTGGGAGCGCGATTCCCTCAGTGCACCCGGTAAACTCACTCACACACACACACACACACACATAAACACACACACTCACACACCTTACAATGCAGAGGATGTTCTAGTGCTACACACTCTAAAGTTTGTTGGTAAGAGTAGCAGCTGATTGGTACTCGTCTGTGAAAGTGACAGCTGATTGGTGCTTGTCGGTGAAAGTGGCAGCTGATTGGTGCTTCTCTGCAGGGCCCAGCTGATCTCAGTTCTGCAACAGATAAAGATGGCGCGCTCGGGCACCATGGCCGGCCTGTCCATCGAGGAGCTTACCCAGCAGGTGACACAGAGACTGGCACAGATGGACCGACCGGTAAGAGACACAAACGCACGACACACACATTCACACACTCTTATACAGACAGACACACACGCACACACTCTCGTGTCATGGCGTCCTTCTAAGTTGGTGTGTGCAGGTCTTTGTGGTGGACTAAACAGTTTGGCTGAGTTTGAAGTGGGGAAAAAATCCCCCCAAAATTAAATATGCATACAGACAGACACACACATACACACTATAAACAATACACACACACACAAACACATGCACATATTAATGCAAAAAACGAACACAAATTCTTGCCATGGTTTTAAAATAAAGGTTTTCGGGTGAGAAGCACAAAGACAGAAGCGTGGCTTGACCCCTCATCCCTGAGTTTCTCATTCTGTTGCACAGATGCTCATTTGTGTCTCTCCTCCTTCCTGCCAGTCTTTGGGTCCCATCGGGCCTCCATCTGCAGCCAGGGGCTTTCCTGGCTCCGCTGCCCAGGTTCAGCGCACTCCACCTCCTTCTCAGGCCCCAGCCGTAGCCCAGGTCTTCCAGACCAGGCCTCCACAGGTACACACTGCCTAGTAGCACCCAGTCTGAGTAACTGCACATACACTGCAAACACCCTGTCTGAGTAACTACACATACACTGCAAACACCCTGTCTGAGTAACTACAAGTACACTGCAAACACCCTGTCTGAGTAACTACACATACAGTGCTGATGTGGTAATCTGATGTGCTGTGTCTCTCCTACAGTCTGTGGGCTCCAGCACCCTTAAGATGTGTTTAATGTGTCAGAATCCTGTGGAGCTGGGCAGCCAACACGATGTCAGCTGCTCTCATGTCATTCACAAAGAGGTGAGAAAACTCTGCACTGAGCTCTCAGCAACGAGGCCTGAACACTACACAAAAACTCTGCACTGAGCTCTCAGTGCCGAGGTCTGAACACTACACAAAAACTCTGTACTGAGCTCTCAGTGCCGAGGCCTGAACACTACACAAAAACTCTGCACTGAGCTCTCAGCAACGCGGCCTGAACACTACACAAAAACTCTGCACTGAGCTCTCAGCAACGAGGCCTGAACACTACACAAAAACTCTGCACTGAGCTCTCAGCGCCGAGGCCTGAACACTACACAAAAACTCAGCACTGAGCTCTCAGCGCTGAGGCCTGAACACTACACAAAAACTCAGCACTGAGCTCTCAGCGCCGAGGCCTGAACGCTACACAAAAACTCTGCACTGAGCTCTCAGCGCCGAGGCCTGAACGCTACACAAAAACTCTGCACTGAGCTCTCAGCAACGAGGTCTGAACGCTACACAAAAACTCTGCACTGAGCTCTCAGCAACGAGGCCTGAACACTACACAAAAACTCTGCACTGAGCTCTCAGCGCCGAGGCCTGAACACTACACAAAAACTCTGCACTGAGCTCTCAGCGCCGAGGCCTGAACACTACACAAAAACTCTGCACTGAGCTCTCAGTGCTGAGGCCTGAACACTACACAAAAACTCTGCACTGAGCTTTCAGCAACGAGGCCTGAACACTACACAAAAACTCTGCACTGAGCTCTCAGCAACGAGGCCTGAACACTACACAAAAACTCTGCACTGAGCTCTCAGTGCCAAGGCCTGAACACTACACAAAAACTCTGCACTGAGCTCTCAGCAACGAGGCCTGAACACTACACAAAAACTCTGCACTGAGCTCTCAGCAACGAGGTCTGAACACTACACAAAAACTCTGCACTGAGCTCTCAGCAACGAGGCCTGAACACTACACAAAAACTCTGCACTGAGCTCTCAGTGCTGAGGCCTGAACACTACACAAAAACTCTGCACTGAGCTCTCAGTGCCGAGGCCTGAACACTACACAAAAACTCTGCACTGAGCTTTCAGCAATGAGGCCTGAACACTACACAAAAACTCTGCACTGAGCTCTCAGCAACGAGGCCTGAACACTACACAAAAACTCTGCACTGAGCTCTCAGCAACGAGGCCTGAACACTACACAAAAACTCTGCACTGAGCTCTCAGCAACGAGGCCTGAACACTACACAAAAACTCAGCACTGAGCTCTCAGCGCCGAGGCCTGAACACTACACAAAAACTCAGCACTGAGCTCTCAGTGCCGAGGCCTGAACACTACACAAAAACTCTGCACTGAGCTCTCAGCAACGAGGTCTGAACACTACACAAAAACTCTGCACTGAGCTCTCAGCGCCGAGGCCTGAACACCACACAAAAACTCTGCACTGAGCTCTCAGCAACGAGGTCTGAACACTACACAAAAACTCAGCACTGAGCTCTCAGCAACGAGGTCTGAACACCACACAAAAACTCTGCACTGAGCTCTCAGCAACGAGGCCTGAACACTACACAAAAACTCTGCACTGAGCTCTCAGCAACGAGGTCTGAACACTACACAAAAACTCTGCACTGAGCTCTCAGCGCCGAGGCCTGAATGCTACACAAAAACTCTGCACTGAGCTCTCAGCAACGAGGTCTGAACACTACACAAAAACTCTGCACTGAGCTCTCAGTGCTGAGGTCTGAACACTACACAAAAACTCTGCACTGAGCTCTCAGTGCCGAGGCCTGAACACCACACAAAAACTCTGCACTGAGCTCTCAGCAACGAGGCCTGAACACTACACAAAAACTCTGCACTGAGCTCTCAGTGCCGAGGCCTGAACACTACACAAAAACTCAGCACTGAGCTCTCAGCGCCGAGGCCTGAACACCACACAAAAACTCTGCACTGAGCTCTCAGCGCCAAGCCCTGAACACCACACAAAAACTGCACTGAGCTCTCAGCACCGAGGCCTGAACACTACACAAAAACTGCACTGAGCTCTGATCAGGGCTGCAGCACTGAGGGGTTTCAGTCAGGGCCGTGAAAGCAGACTGCACGTTGCTTAAGTGACACTCAGCCCCTGGGTCATTCCTCACAGCACAGTCATGCTGTACACCTTGAGCACCGAATTTATTAAACATTAAAGCAGAATTGCTGGAATATGAACCACGGCTTTATAAATGTGTTTCAGTGCATTAGTGTTTGGCTGCAGACCAGCAAGAACAACTCCTGTCCGTTCTGTCCTTCCAAGTAACTGAAGAGGAGATGGGGGGATGGTGGAAGATGAAGAACAGTCATGCACATTTCATTATCTGAGAAGCAGAGCTGAACATTGTGAATATCTGTAATGTACAGTATGTGGTGTCTTCCAGGGGCTTTGCATACACTCACACACATCACTGCAGTTCTGATGTTTTTCCATGGGCTGCGGTGTCATTGGGGTTTCCCTCCACATTACAGATTTGAAATATTTTGCATGAATATTTTGTATGAACCAAAAACGAATGTCTTAATTTAATAAACGTGAATGGAGTCCTACAAAGGATCCTCTTAAATGCACTGCTCTGGTGTTTCTGTTCTCTATGTTTACCATGTGTCTGAAAATATTCTTTAGAAATTACAATAAAAATATAAATTATAAAAATTATTACCTGAAAAATGATATTCCTGATAAAGAAATCCACAGTGAACATTTGAGACAGTGATCAGTTAGTTAGTCATTCAAAGTATTTTATTAGAATAACCATGTTCTCTGACAGTGTGATTCACAACCTCAATTTGTACTGCAGGGATAAAACAAGACAGTCTTCACATTTATCTTAACTGGTTGGTTCTTGTGTGCATTTATACATAAATACATTTGTACAGTTATGCACTTTAACAGGTACTGAGCAGCAAACAGGAAAATTCAGCATTAAATCTTAATCTAAAGGTCATTTGTATGGGCCGGTTAGGAGAAATGTTATACCTCTGACCCTCAGGTCTGTCTGTCCGTCCTTCATCCTGCCCCCTCTTACTGTGTCTGTCTGCTTTTGGGGTGTTCAGCTGCTAACAGGACCCTGGTTTTGGGGTGTCCAGTTTCTAACAGGACCCTGGTTTTGGGGTGTCCAGTTTCTAACAGGACCCTGGTTTTGGGGGGTCCAGCTGCTAACAGGACCCTGATTTTGGGGAGTCCAGCTGCTTACATGACCCTGGTTTTGGGATGTTCAATGTAATCAATCCTTGGTTGGTCTTCCTCTCAGCTGTGCTCTACTTAATGAGAGAGGCTTGGTCTGTGAAAGAGGCGCCCCCTGGTGGCAGGAGGCAGCGGTCGAAGCGCCACTGACAGAGTGCGAAGCCAAGCGGCAGCATGACGAGCGCACACAAACCCGCCATGGCGTACGCCGCGGTCATGAGCCCAGACTGGTCTGGCTGCGGCGTGTTGTACCCACAGTCCTCCAGGTTCAGTCCATGGAATGGCCCCTCCACTGAGACTGTGCGGAACTCGTCATGGGCTGGGAGGTAAAGCCAAATCAACTCCACTTCATTTCTACTTTCTACAATGCTTTCTACAGCACCATTTTCACAAAACAGCTAAGGAGAACAGAGGGAAGGGAATATCAGGAGTGTCAGGAAGGAGACTTGAGCAAAGCCAGGCCGGTGGGGGAGCCGCTTCCTGGCAGTCTAATGGGTTTAACAGCCAAGTATTTCAGTCCCAGTAGTCTGGTGAATATAGGTCAGAACTCAGTAAATACATTACGTCTGCTTCCGCTCTCATCAGTCACTCAAGATATATCAACTCTGGCCCAGTTAATTTTACACTTATGGGGTACTTTTCATCCATCTTGAACTCATATCAACTGTGGTTTAAATTTAGCATGTAATTTATGCATGGGTCTGGCTTAATTTTGCCCCACCCCCTGACTCACCATGACAGGTGCTGACAGCGAATCCGAGGCGTTGCCGCTGGCGATCAAACACCACATAGAATCCCTCCATCACCACGGAGCCCAGCACCGTGCCGCTCTCAGACTCGGACACTGCAAACTTGTAGCATTCATCTTGCTCTGACGCCACGTTCTCCACAGCCCGAAGGTACTGCTGTATAGGGGCCAGAGGGGGCACCACTGAGCATGCTTACTGTAGAGTGTAATAAACTGTACCATAGTATACCATACCATAGAGCAGATACAACACTATACTGTACACTATCATACCATTGAGCAGACACAACACTATACTTTACACTACCATACCATAGAGAAAATACAACACTATACACTATAGACTGTACCATACAAAAGTATTACAGCACAGCTCAGTACATGAGATTACATCAGAATGCACAGGGCTCTTATTCAGAACTGTTGTGTAAATACCCCACGGTTCTCCAAGAGAAGATTACACTTAAGTCAAAGGATGAGAATTAGCTAAGAGCCCAGACTAATGCCGTGCTCACGTGGGCATTAAAGCCAGCGGAATGACGCTGTTGGACCATGGACACGCTGAAACGGCTCAGCATGGTGGCATTAGTTTACCAGTCATGCTTTTTCAGGAAGCTAAAATTCGGTTTAGTTACGCTGCCGTGGTCCACAGCTCGAATTTCAAAAACTGAACTTTGGGCTCAAGCACCATGTACCACTGCTGTGGACAGCATTGAGTTGGAAGGTGCTCTGGATAAGAGCGTCTGAATGCCTGCAATGCCATGCAATATCTGCCCCTGCTGGAATTTTCCACCTTGCTCTCCCTGAAAGCAGTGGCATCCAGTTTACTGCCTCACATCCTGCATGCCAGCGCAGGACAAGATCCTGAGTTTTTCTGCCAGTTTGGGTGTAGTGGGGGGACACTTGGTCTAGGTAGGGGATTGTTTTTGGGGCAGAAGGGAGCGTACCTGGGGTAGGATGGACAAACGGAAGGACTGGTTCCGGTTCTCACTCAGCAGGTACAGGGAGATGACGGGAAAGATGTGCCAGGGTGTGGAGCGAGCCTGCCAGCAAACGAGCTGCTGCCCCAACCAGAACCCAGTGGGGAACTGCTCTGTCTGAGAGACGGAGATCAAACAAGCCTTGACTTTTTAATTTAAAACTAAAAACTCGATCCCAGTGCTGGCCTGAAAAGAAATCCAAAAATCTCTAGATTTAATAAATAAACTCAACAGGGGGCTCCAGAATGGCATGAGTTTTGGCTACAAAACTGAGGACTAAAACTAGAACTACACCGTCACAGTTCCTATGTATTACAGAGTAACAGGGTTTCGATGGAAATCCTCATGGACCTGCCAGAGGTCACTTATTTGAGGCTGACGCATAACTCAGGACTGAGGGACAGAGAGGTCATAAAGACTGAGGAAGCGCAGAAGGGTGTGAGGCGTGACAGACAGGGAGAGGGAACTGAAGGAGGGACTCACAGAGGAAGCTGCCTCGATGGCCGTGACCGCAGCCTGGAACACCTTCCGCGGGAGCCTGAGGTTTGTAGTGCCACTGTCCAATATGCTCTTATCATAGTTATACTGAAATGCACACACATTACACACACTGTCCAGTATGCTCTTATCATAGTTATACTGAAATGCACACACATTACACACACTGTCCAATATGCTCTTATCATAGTTATGCTGAAATGCACACACATTACACTCACTGTCCAATATGCTCTTATCATAGTTATGCTGAAATGCACACACATTACACACACTGTCCAATATGCTCTTATCATAGTTATACTGAAATGCACACACATTACACACACTGTCAAATATGCTCTTATCATAGTTATGCTGAAATGCACACACATTACACACACTGTCCAATATGCTCTTATCATAGTTATACTGAAATGCACACACATTACACACACTGTCCAATATGCTCTTATCATAGTTATACTGAAATGCACACACATTACACACACTGTCCAGTATGCTCTTATCATAGTTATGCTGAAATGCACACACATTACACACACTGTCCAGTATGCTCTTATCATAGTTATACTGAAATGCACACACATTACACACACTGTCCAGTATGCTCTTATCATAGTTATACTGAAATGCACACACATTACACACACTGTCCAGTATGCTCTTATCATAGTTATACTGAAATGCACACACATTACACATACATATAGTACAGACATACAAATGATTACTGAAGAGGGTCACAGGCACTCACCTCTTTGCAGTCCATGTTGAGGTCCTGTCCATTGACCTCCATCCGCACAATGATGACCTCATAGTACCACTCCCGCCGAATTGGGGTGTACCACACGTCCCCCACAAACAGAGCGGGGTCCACGGCCCCCAGGATCTAAGGGCCAGAGCAGTAAAGCACCCAGTAACTCACCTGTGTGTCTAAATCTCAGTGCATCACCTGTGTCTCTAAATCTCAGTGCCTTACTTGTGTGTCTAAATCTCAGTGCCTCACCTGTGTGTCTAAATCTCAGTGCCTCAGCTGTTTGTCTAAATCTCAGTGCATCACCTGTGTCTCTAAATCTCAGTGCCTTACCTGTGTGTCTAAATCTCAGTTCCTCACCTGTGTGTCTAAATCTCAGTGCCTCACCTGTGTGTCTAAATCTCAGTTCCTCACCTGTGTGTCTAAATCTCAGTGCCTCACCTGTGTGTCTAAATCTCAGTGCCTCACCTGTGTGTCTAAATCTCAGTAATTCACCTGTGTGTCTAATTTCAGTACCTCACTCTTCTTCATGCCCCATGGAATACCTCTCTCCCTGTTCTGCTTACTGATCTATGAGGCTCTCTGCTTACTGATCTATGAGGCTCTCTGCTTACTGATCTATGAAGCTCTCTGCTTACTGATCTATGAAGCTCTCTGCTTACTGATCTGAGGCTCTCTGCTTACTGATCTATGAGGCTCTCTGCTTACTGATCTATGACGCTCTCTGCTTACTGATCTGAGGCTCTCTGCTTACTGATCTATGAAGCTCTCTGCTTACTGATCTATGAGGCTCTCTGCTTACTGATCTGAGGCTCTCTGCTTACTGATCTATGAGGCTCTCTGCTCACTGATCTATGAAGCTCTCTGCTTACTGATCTATGAAGCTCTCTGCTTACTGATCTGAGGCTCTCTGCTTACTGATCTATGAGGCTCTCTGCTTACTGATCTATGAAGCTCTCTGCTTACTGATCTATGAAGCTCTCTGCTTACTGATCTATGAGGCTCTCTGCTTACTGATCTGAGGCTCTCTGCTTACTGATCTGAGGCTCTCTGCTTACTGATCTGAGGCTCTCTGCTTACTGATCTATGAGGCTCTCTGCTTACTGATCTATGAGGCTCTCTGCTTATTGATCTATGAGGCTCTCTGCTTACTGATCTATGAGGCTCTCTGCTTACTGATCTATGAAGCTCTCTGCTTACTGATCTATGAGGCTCTCTGCTTACTGATCTGAGGCTCTCTGCTTACTGATCTATGACGCTCTCTGCTTACTGATCTGAGGCTCTCTGCTTACTGATCTATGAGGCTCTCTGCTTACTGATCTGAGGCTCTCTGCTTACTGATCTATGAGGCTCTCTGCTTACTGATCTATGAAGCTCTCTGCTTACTGATCTATGACGCTCTCTGCTTACTGATCTGAGGCTCTCTGCTTACTGATCTATGAGGCTCTCTGCTTACTGATCTATGAAGCTCTCTGCTTACTGATCTATGAAGCTCTCTGCTTACTGATCTGAGGCTCTCTGCTTACTGATCTATGAAGCTCTCTGCTTACTGATCTGAGGCTCTCTGCTTACTGATCTATGAAGCTCTCTGCTTACTGATCTGAGGCTCTCTGATTACTGATCTATGAGGCTCTCTGCTGACTGATCTATGAAGCTCTCTGCTTACTGATCTGAGGCTCTCTGCTTACTGATCTATGAGGCTCTCTGCTTACTGATCTATGAGGCTCTCTGCTTACTGATCTGAGGCTCTCTGCTTACTGATCTGAGGCTCTCTGCTTACTGATCTATGAGGCTCTCTGCTTACTGATCTATGAAGCTCTCTGCTTACTGATCTATGAGGCTTTCTGCTTACTGATCTATGAGGCTCTCTGCTTACTGATCTATGAGGCTCTCTGCTTACTGATCTGAGGCTCTCTGCTTACTGATCTATGAGGCTCTCTGCTTACTGTAAGTCACTCTGGATAAGAGTCTCTGCTAATACAGTGATACAGTGTAATTTAGTGTAATTTAACAGTACCCTGATCCTTAGTCTCTCCTCCTCCTCATTTTAAAGTCTTTCTCACTCTCCCCCAGCCACCCCTCTCCTCACCATGCTGCCCCCCATGGTGGTTCTCTGGTTCTCCTGGTTCTCTTGGCTCTCCTGGTTCTGGTTCTGGGTGTAGCCAGTGCCACACAGTTGTAGAGAGAACAGATTTGGAACAGACGCCTTCCGTACCAGAGAGTCAAAGAACGGCTCCACAGTCTCATCAGGCTGCAGAGGGAGGAAGAGGAGGAGGAGGAAGACCAGCTTGTGGTAATAATTCAGAGTGGAGTGGATATCAGTGAGAATATCAGTGTCTGCTTGCTGCATATTATTCATCACATTACAGTGATTTCATGTTTTATATGCATTATATGATCTCATAATAACATCAAACCATGAGAGCAGACTATTCAGTCAAGCTAGGGTCACCATTTACCTACAGTCTGCAGAGTATCCAGCACTGCATCAACCCCATTCACCTACAGTCTAAGGAGTATCCAGCACTGCATCAAGCCCATTTACCTACAGTCTGCAGAGTATCCAGCACTGCATCAAGCCCATTCACTTACAGTCTAAGGAATATCCAGCACTGCATCAAGCCCATTTACCTACAGTCTACAGAGTATCCAGCACTGCATCAAGCCCATTCACCTACAGTCTACAGAGTATCCAGCACTGCATCAAGCCCATTTAGCTACAGTCTACAGAGTATCCACCACTGCATCAACCCCATTCACCTACAGTCTACAGAGTATCCAGCACTGCATCAAGCCCATTTAGCTACAGTCTACAGAGTATCCAGCACTGCATCAACCCCATTCACCTACAGTCTACAGAGTATCCAGCACTGCATCAAGCCCATTTACCTACAGCCTACAGAGTATCCACTACTTCAACACACCAAAGGTCTCTGCCTCTACTATGTGAACTGGAAACATGTTCAAAGTCACATGCACACAGTCGGTCTGTGTGTACCCGGGCGATGTGTGTGTATGCCAGCCCCAGGATGCCCTCCCAGTTGGAGCCGTTGATGAAGAAGTGCTCAGAGTATGTGATGGATGCCACATTGACGCGGAGGGTGACGTTGGCACCGTGGGGCATGGAGGCCAGGTCTGTGCCCAGCTCCCCCTCCCAGCGTCCCTGCGTGTAGGGCACATACACCCTCTGCCCCAGGTCCCTGTATGAGCTGGAGCTGCGCCACACACAAGCACACAGCTGTCAGAGATCATCCACTTTTAAAGATCAATCTATCAGTATTTTTGCTAATATCAAACATTTTGTACTACACATTATGTAGTGAGTATCTACTCACAGTGTGTAGAGGTAATACAGTACAGAGAATTACTGAGAATTTACTCACAGTGTATGCTGGTAGTATATTCAGAGTAAGGTGTGTGTATGGCACAGAGGGTTACTCATAGTTTACTCACAATGTGCGCTCATAGTATATTCAGAGTAGGGTGTGTGTACAGTACAGAGGGTTACTCAGAGTTTACTCACAGTGAGTGCTTGTAGTACATTCAGAGTAGGGTGTGTGTACAGTACAGAGGGTTACTCAGAGTTTACTCACAGTGAGTGCTCATAGTACATTCAGAGTAGTGTGTGTGTACAGTACAGAGGGTTACTCAGAGTTTACTCACAGTGAGTGCTCGTAGTACATTCAGAGTAGGGTGTGTGTACAGTACAGAGGGTTACTCAGAGTTTACTCACAGTGCGCGCTGGTAGTATTGGCGGAGAAAGGGATGAGCGACTGCTCCCACGGCAAAGTTGCTGCTGCCAGTATCCACCAGGACATGTAGCTGCAGGACAAAGCAGATTTGTATGGCTGTCAGTGTGGAGAGGCAGCCTGTCAGTGTTTGAGTCTGTCTATCAGGCTGCTGTTCCAGGTACACTGCAGGAACGCTGCACTGCTGCTTACACCTTTACCACCCTGGTGACAGAGGGTGCATTGTCATTCAGTAATCTAACTAATTAAGGTGTCTTTCTTTAGCATAGAATATGAACTATAGCACACAGCGCCACACAGAAGAGTTAAGGGGAGTGGGTGGACTTGTGGCTCCTGTCCATGGTGCTGAAAGGCTGAAGCCACAGAAAGGCAGTGTGCTGTCCCGCAGTGTGCTGTCCTGCAGTGCAGGAGAGCCACAGAAAGGCAGTGTGCTGTCCTGCAGTGCAGCAGAGTCACAGAAAGGCAGTGTGCTGTCCCGCAGTGTGCTGTCCTGCAGTGCAGGAGAGCCACAGAAAGGCAGTGTGCTGTCCTGCAGTGCAGCAGAGTCACAGAAAGGCAGTGTGCTGTCCTGCAGTGCAGCAGAGCCACAGAAAGGCAGTGTGCTGTCCTGCAGTGCAGCAGAGCCACAGAAAGGCAGTGTGCTGTCCTGCAGTGCAGCAGAGTCACAGAAAAGCAGTGTGCTGTCCTGCAGTGCAGAAGAGTCACAGAAAGGCAGTGTGCTGTCCTGCAGTGCAGAAGAGTCACAGAAAGGCAGTGTGCTGTCCTGCAGTGCAGCAGAGTCACAGAAAGGCAGTGTGCTGTCCTGCAGTGCAGCAGAGTCACAGAAAGGCAGTGTGCTGTCCTACAGTGCAGCAGAGCCACAGAAAGGCAGTGTGCTGTCCTACAGTGCAGAAGAGTCACAGAAAGGCAGTGTGCTGTCCTGCAGTGCAGCAGAGTCACAGAAAGGCAGTGTGCTGTCCTGCAGTGCAGCAGAGTCACAGAAAGGCAGTGTGCTGTCCTACAGTGCAGCAGAGTCACAGAAAGGCAGTGTGCTGTCCTACAGTGCAGCAGAGTCACAGAAAGGCAGTGTGCTGTCCCGCAGTGCAGCAGAGGGAGGTGACAGCAGAGGACAGACAACAGGAGAACGTAAAGGGAGGAGCTCAGCAATGACCCTCTCCAGAAAGCTCTCACTGAAATACGAATTTAGAGGACACATGTTTTATTAATGAAGCATATACAGTTTGTCTGTCTGATCTCGTAGAACTGACCAGGCACAATCTGATATGGAGGAGAGGAAGAGATGGGGGGGGGGGGGGGGGGGGGGGGGTAAGGATGGAGAGACTGAGAGACAGACAGAGACAGAGACAGAGAGTTTTACAGTTGTGATGGCTGTGTAAATCTTGAGTAAAGGGATACTTGTGTTTATGAAAGCTCCAGAAAAATTAGAAGACAGAAATATTGTTACATTGTTTTAGACAAATAAGCAACTGTGCAGACGTGGGGCCTGTTCAGCGACTGCGCAGAAATATCCAGCTCTGCAGGAACACAGACTGTCAGCACAACATGGAACAAAGAGTTGCATCAGGACAGACTGGCTGTGACTGCGCATGTGACTGCGCGGAGCTGAATGAGCTGAGTGACTGCGTATGTGACTGCGCAGAGCTGAATGAGCTGAGTGACTGCGTATGTGACTGCGCAGAGCTGAATGGGGTGAGTGACTGCGTATGTGACTGCAAGGAGCTGAATGGGGTGAGTGACTGCTTATGTGACTGCAAGGAGCTGAATGAGCTGAGTGACTGCTTATGTGACTGCGAGGAGCTGAATGGGGTGAGTGACTGCGTATGTGACTGCGCAGAGCTGAATGAGCTGAGGGACTGCGTATGTGACTGCGCAGAGCTGAATGGGGTGAGGGACTGCGTATGTGACTGCGAGGAGCTGAATGGGGTGAGGGACTGCGTATGTGACTGCGCAGAGCTGAATGAGCTGAGGGACTGCGTATGTGACTGCGCAGAGCTGAATGAGCTGAGGGACTGCGTATGTGACTGCGCAGAGCTGAATGGAGTGAGTGACTGCGTATGTGACTGCGCAGAGCTGAATGGAGTGAGGGACTGCGTATGTGACTGCGCAGAGCTGAATGGAGTGAGGGACTGCGTATGTGACTGCGCAGAGCTGAATGAGCTGAGGGACTGCGTATGTGACTGCGCAGAGCTGAATGAGCTGAGGGACTGTGTATGTGACTGCGCAGAGCTGAATGGAGTGAGGGACTGCGTATGTGACTGCGCAGAGCTGAATGGAGTGAGGGACTGCGTATGTGACTGCGCAGAGCTGAATGGGCTGAGGGACTGCGTATGTGACTGCGCAGAGCTGAATGAGCTGAGGGACTGCGTATGTGACTGTGCAGAGCTGAATGGAGTGAGGGACTGCGTATGTGACTGCGCAGAGCTGAATGAGCTGAGGGACTGCGTATGTGACTGCGCAGAGCTGAATGGAGTGAGGGACTGCGTATGTGACTGCGCAGAGCTGAATGGGGTGAGTGACTGCGTATGTGACTGCGAGGAGCTGAATGGGGTGAGGGACTGCGTATGTGACTGCGCAGAGCTGAATGAGCTGAGGGACTGCGTATGTGACTGCGCAGAGCTGAATGGGGTGAGGGACTGCTTATGTGACTGCGCAGAGCTGAATGAGCTGAGGGACTGCGTATGTGACTGCGCAGAGCTGAATGGAGTGAGGGACTGCGTATGTGACTGCGAGGAGCTGAATGGGGTGAGGGACTGCGTATGCGACTGCGCAGAGCTGAATGAGCTGAGGGACTGCGTATGTGACTGCGCAGAGCTGAATGAGCTGAGGGACTGCGTATGTGACTGCGCAGCGCTGAATGGAGTGAGGGACTGCGTATGTGACTGCGCAGAGCTGAATGGAGTGAGTGACTGCGTATGTGACTGCGCAGAGCTGAATGGAGTGAGGGACTGCGTATGTGACTGCGCAGAGCTGAATGGAGTGAGGGACTGCGTGTGTGACTGCGCAGAGCTGAATGGAGTGAGGGACTGCGTATGTGACTGCGCAGAGCTGAATGGAGTGAGGGACTGCGTATGTGACTGCGCAGAGCTGAATGGAGTGAGTGACTGCGTATGTGACTGCGCAGAGCTGAATGGAGTGAGGGACTGCGTATGTGACTGCGCAGAGCTGAATGGAGTGAGTGACTGCGTATGTGACTGCTCAGAGCTGAATGGAGTGAGGGACAGCGTATGTGACTGCGCAGAGCTGAAGGGAGTGAGTGACTGCGTATGTGACTGCGCAGAGCTGAATGGAGTGAGGGACTGCGTATGTGACTGCGCAGAGCTGAATGGAGTGAGGGACTGCGTATGTGACTGCGCAGAGCTGAATGGAGTGAGTGACTGCGTATGTGACTGCGCAGAGCTGAATGGAGTGAGTGACTGCGTATGTGACTGCGCAGAGCTGAATGGAGTGAGGGACTGCGTATGTGACTGCGCAGAGCTGAATGGAGTGAGTGACTGCGTATGTGACTGCGCAGAGCTGAATGGAGTGAGGGACTGCGTATGTGACTGCGCGGAGCTGAATGGAGTGAGTGACTGCGTATGTGACTGCGCAGAGCTGAATGGAGTGAGGGACTGCGTATGTGACTGCGCAGAGCTGAATGGGGTGAGTGACTGCGTATGTGACTGCGCAGAGCTGAATGGAGTGAGGGACTGCGTATGTGACTGCGCAGAGCTGAATGGAGTGAGGGACTGCGTATGTGACTGCGCAGAGCTGAATGGAGTGAGGGACTGCGTATGTGACTGCGCAGAGCTGAATGGGGTGAGTGACTGCGTATGTGACTGCGCAGAGCTGAATGGAGTGAGGGACTGCGTATGTGACTGCGCAGAGCTGAATGGAGTGAGGGACTGCGTATGTGACTGCGCAGAGCTGAATGGAGTGAGGGACTGCGTATGTGACTGCGCAGAGCTGAATGGGGTGAGGTAGTCTGCGTATGTGACTGCGCAGAGCTGAATGGAGTGAGGGACTGCGTATGTGACTGCGCAGAGCTGAATGGGGTGAGGTAGTCTGCGTATGTGACTGCGCAGAGCTGAATGGGGTGAGGTAGTCTGCGTATGTGACTGCGCAGAGCTGAATGGAGTGAGTGACTGCGTATGTGACTGCGCAGAGCTGAATGGAGTGAGGGACTGCGTATGTGACTGCGTATGTGACTGCGCAGAGCTGAATGGAGTGAGGGACTGCGTATGTGACTGCGTATGTGACTGCGCAGAGCTGAATGGAGTGAGGGACTGCGTATGTGACTGCGCAGAGCTGAATGGAGTGAGTGACTGCGTATGTGACTGCGCAGAGCTGAATGGAGTGAGGTAGTCTGCGTATGTGACTGCGCAGAGCTGAATGAGCTGAGGTAGTCTGTGCATGTCAGGTGTTTGTGTAGATATTTCCCCCACTTTTGTAAAGTAGCAGATTCACACTTTGCTGGGAAAAGCTGAAGGATGAAAAGATCACGTTTCACAAAACAACAAAAACATGAAATACACCCTCTCTGTTTGCTGTTTAAAATGTGGGCAGCTGGGTATTTTTAGTGGTGGGATACTGTCGGTTATGTAAGGTGGGGCTTTAATATATAATATTAGCAGCGGTGAGGAAATGAAATCATGGCACACGGCTGCATGGTGTGGAGGAATGCTCCCAGAGCGAAAGCAACATAAGAGTACAGTTTCATCAGAGTACAGCCAAGCGCGATCGTGCCAAACTGCCTTGTCTGGCAGCATGGTTAGGCATTACATTACAGTCATTTAGCTGATGCTTTTATCCAAAGCAACGTACAGTTGATTATGCTAACCAAGGGCCAGTCCCCCCTGGGAGCAATGTGGGGTTAGGGGCCTTGCTCAATGGTGTTCTTGTTGCTTGAACCACCAATCTCAGGGGTCCCAGTTATGTAACTTAGCCACTACACTACAGGCTGCCCCTGTAGGCAATATGCAAGTGACCAGCACTGGCTACAGCATCAATTCTGCCTCAATCCTCAAACCCCAACTCACACACCAGTCTTTGCTGATTCCACAAAAGAAACCACAATGAATATACCAGCAGGAGCAGTGTGTGGTGGTATCAGGCAAAAGTTCTCTAAAATGGTGACAGTTCAGTTTGAGTGCTTCTTTGATTGTATATGTAAAAATGTAACCTCAAGTTCTGGGAAGCTGAACCTGAAGCAGCTCTGACTGTTGCCGAGCTACCCTGCGATTTTACCAAGGTATTCTCATGTCCAGGTCTGGCCACCTGGTGCAGAGACTGTATCTCTAGCAGAGTGCGCCGATACGCACGGACGTCACAGGGTGTGTTGAGATCGGCTCGTCCTTTCGCTCACCTTTTGCGGCGGGTCCCCTAAAGCCATCTCTACGTAGTAACCCTGCCCGGATTTCCCTCGAAGGTTATCCGTCGTCTCTAAAAAGTTCACATCCCTGTCGGATGCTTCTCGGCGCCTCCTTCTCGCCTTGGGTGAAGCCTGTGTGAGGCCAGAGGGACTCGGGTCCGAGGGTAAGGTTCGCCGCAGGGGGACACGGATGGCCGAAGAGACGGCGAGGTCATTCAGAAGATCGTTGTTACCAGTACCGGAACATATGCTCAGGAGCAGTCCTGAACCCGAGCAGAACAAGAGCAGCGTATGATACCGCCAAGATAGCATTTTTCAACATGCACAGCGCAGATAAGTCGGTTTTGGATGGGCTCGTCAGTCCAAAAGAATCCTAGGAGTCCTTTACTGTTTTTGTCTTGCCGTGTTTTGACGCGCAGTAATTACCCTACAGGTAAATGACCTAGTCGGGGAGCTAGCTTCCTGTCAAATGGCAGCAGTCACACTCCGCGTCTGGCAGCTGTTTCTATTTAGTACCTTTAATTTGGAATTTAAATGACCTCTTCTTGATCTATACGTTATTTCATGTCGCATTCAATTAGGAATAGAGAACTGTAACATCGGGCACGTTCTACCAAAGCCACACCTCCCTTATGAACGACATATTTTGCAGTAAATAATTGTATACGGGTATCAAATTATTTAAACAAACAAAAAACAATCGCTGTGAATTGGGGAGTGATGCAAATCTATATCTGATTATATAATACAAATAACAGAATAGCGTAACTCTTTTGGTAGTATTAGTAATAACTTCGCAAAATTAATAGATGAACGCAGAAACAGAATTACATTGTTGAATCTGTCATCGACTTGCCTTCCCGCGTTTGCCCAGTCATTGTCCAGTCACACGGTCACACCATAGTCCGACTGTCCACCATAATCCAATTCTTTGTCCACACACCCGCCACCTTCTCCCTCCTCCCTGTCTCGCATCCACTTGTGTTGTCCTTCACAGTCTTGTTTAAATCCCTTTACCGCCCATCTCTTTGCTTCGAGTGCATTGTGGGTATAGTAGTTTTTTGTACATAGTGTGGTTTACAGATTTACAAGTGCTGTCGAATTCTCTTATTAAGTCCAGTGAAATTGCAATGTTAGTGTGACTTTTAAAATCATGGATTTTGAGTGCAAACATTACTTTAAAGTGCAGCAAATAATCTAAAACTTATAAATGGGATGGAAAGTCATAACAATATAATTTTCCTTCTGCCACCATGTAATCTGTCATCACATCTGTGACAATGGATGAAAATGTGGTCACTTCTGTCACTGAAAAGGTTATGGTAAGGTGAAATGTAAATAAGGTAATAATGTTATCATCAGATGATTAATTATTTTTGGGGAATTATTTTTTGTGAAAATAATGAAATTGCTCAAGGATGGAATACATCTGCAGTGCCACTATTGTTTGTCTTCTGTGATATTTTTTTTATGTAATGCATATCTTGTTATCCTTTTTGAATGGGATAAAGCTACATGCCTGTATTTCTGGGCGCAGCTATTTATGCTGTTGAAGTGTTAAAAGTCTATGCTTCACTGTAAATCTTATGTAGTATCTGTGGAGTTATGTAAGAGTAAGGCTAAATAAAGATAATTAAAAGTACTGAGATGTCATAACCAGATACAGACACAAGGTAGAAGGATGGAACAGGAAAAGGGGGGGAAACAGGAGTGGAAAGACACTGGTAACTGACAGAGACTCTATGTTGATTTAGACTTTCCCCTCAATATTGACTTCCATTTGCAGAAAGTGACATTATTGACAATGAAATGAACAGCAGAGACAGCGGTGGCTTTTAAAGCTCTTGTGTTTTATGAAATGAGCAGCAGAGACAGCGGTGGCTTTTAAAGCTCTTGTGTTTTATGAAATGAGCAGCAGAGACAGCGGTGGCTTTTAAAGCTCTTGTGTTTTATTGAAGTGATCTCAGACAGCAGATGGAAGGCAGCAACACGCAGGGGCTGCCAGGTGTGGTTTGGGGGAGCTGGAGCTGGTCTGGGGTGGTTAGAGCTCGTTTAAGCACTCAGGTGCTGTTGTATGGTCTCCCACAGGGCAGCGAGCCTGCTCTGCAGGTCCTCAGTGTAGGGCTGCAGTTTGCCTTGCAGTTCCTGGGCGTGTGGGGCCACCTTGTCCTTCACGTCGCTCATCACCTTGGTCAGCTGCTCCTTGTACTCCTCGGCATAGGGCGCTGCCAGCGTCTTCAGCTCCTCCAGGCGCTGGGTCACCTTAGTGCGCACAACCTCCACCATGGGGATCAGCACAGACTTGGTCTCCTCCACGTTGGCCTGGACCTTCTTATGCATCTCCTCTACCAGGGGCTGCAGCTTCTGGCGCAGGGTCTCCATCTCGTCCCTGTGCTTGGCGGCGTATTCCTGCAGCACAGGCTCCAGCTGCTGGCGGTACTCCTCCACATGCTTCTGCAGCACCTGCTGCAGCTCCTCCCGTTTGGGCTCCAGTTTGGTGCGCAGGTCCTCCACATCCTCCATCACCTTTTCACGCAGGTTCTTGGTGGCCTCCAGGAACTGGTTGGTGAAGGTCTCGCTGTAGGGGGCAAGGGAGGAGGAGGCGGTCTGGGCATAGGAATGCAGGTTATTCAGGCTCTGGGACAGCCTCAACCTGATGGGGGGAGAGAGACACAGAGAGAGTGTGGGCAAGATGGAGGGATGAGAGAGAAAATGAGATGGAAGGATGAATGTTTAGAGGCCAGGACACTGAAAAGGGAGCAACCAGAGAAGAGAGGAACATGAGGGAAGCGGAGACAGAAGGGGAACCTTCTGCATGTGGATGTTTTACACACAGCTGTCAGTGTGTGGAGCAGCTTGCCAGGCCATGCAGTGAAGGCAGAGTCCCCCAGTCTGTTCTGTGCCAGGCTTGGCTCAGTGCTGCATACTCTGTAACCTGTGGCTCAGTGCTGCATACTCTGTAAACTGTGGCTCATATGCATGTGTGCTCTTCTAGCTTGTACTCCTCATATTCAGGTGTGTGTGTTTTTCCGTGTGTTATGTGTGTGTGTGTGTGTGTTTATTTGTACGTATGTGTACATGCATGTGTTTGTGTGTGATTGTGTGTTTTTCTTACTTGTACTCCTCATACTCAGTCCCATCCAGGTGGTCCAGGGCCCTCTCTGCGGTTTCCTTCACCTGTGTCAGGTACACCATGACGGCAGCCTTCGCATGGTCCAGCTGGGAGGGGGGCTCATCGGCCTGCAGGTACCGGGCCTGTGAGCCTGAGGGAGACAGGAGGGAGACAGTAGTGCACACTCATCCCAAACAGACACAGTAGGGAATGTACACTCATCTGAAACGCAGATGGCAGGTAGTGCACACTCATCCCAAACAGAGACAGCAGGTAGTGCACACTCATCCCAAACAGAGACAGCAGGGAGTGCACACTCATCCCAAACAGAGACAGCTGGGAGTGCACACTCATCCCAAACAGAGACAGCAGGGAATACACACTCATCCCAAACAGAGACAGCTGGGAATGCACACTCATCCCAAACAGAGACAGCTGGGAGTGCACACTCATCCCAAACAGAGATAGCAAATAGTGTACACTCAGCCCAAACAGAGACAGCAGGTAGTGCACACTCAGCCCAAACAGAGGCAAGACAAAGTGATGCTAGATGGTCTTAATCACACAGCAGATGCATAACAGTGTGGAGTCGGTCTACATGCAGGTGTTTATATTGGCAGAGAAACACTCACCTGCCACCAGCAGACATGTCAGTGCAAGAGCTAAAAACTTCATGATGAAGCTCTGAGAGAGAGAGAGAGAGAGTCAGAGATAAACAACTATTGATAGTCAAGAGCATTTTTCTTGGGTTGTTTCCTAAGAACTCTCATAATAGGGTCTTTTTATAGGTGTCTCCAATCAAAAATTGCAACATGAGGGTGTTTCATTTTTTGATCGCATAATTACACCAAGTCACTGACTCTGTATAACGGGTTGTATCGAGTAGTTTGTTGGCAGAGAACATCCTCAGTATGCCAGAGAACAAAGTTCCACACTGGAGATGGTAGTTTGTCAGGATCATAACTATGAGACCCCACTAAAAAGAACAGAATCTGCTCCTCTGTTTTTGCAGTAACTGAATGACTGATATCTTTTTCATTTCAAAACACTTTAAACAGAATAACCATATTTTTGCACAGCAGTAGGGGCTTCTTAGAGTGACACATCTGCAAATACCCCATAGAAACTACAAGGAAGAATCACCAACGAAGAGATCACTTCCATACATGCATTTCATTTCACGAAATGTCTGTCTGGCTCTTTCCACACACACTGCATGTTCAGATTACTGCCATATCCATATATGTAAACACATGGCAGAAAAAGTAACACTCAGCAGGTTTGTGCATGAATGCATCAGGTAGTGATACAAAGACCTTAAAAATGCAATTACTAGAACCATTCTCTGAAAAGAAGAGTTCACCTGTTGGCATTGTTTCCCTTACCTGGGGGGAGGTGCTGCTCAGAGAGAGAGTGAGGCAGACATACATGAGCAGGTGGCTTTTATGGGCCAGTCACGGAGGGGTGGGGTCACGGAGGGGTGGGGTCACAGGGCCACGTGTACAGATGCAGAGATGGACCTCAGCCCCAAAGCAGCCAACCGCAGGAGCCCAGTTCAAAGGTCTCTTCAAGAGATAAGACTGTGATATACACACAAACATCATTCACACATACAGTCACACACATACGGACACACTCATGCACACAAACATCATCCACACATACAGTCACACACACACAGATACACTCATGCACACAAACATCATCCACACATACAGTCACACACACACAGATACACTCATGCACACAAACATCATCCACACATACAGTCACACACACACAGATACACTCATGCACACAAACATCATCCACACATACAGTCACACACACACAGATACACTCATGCACACAAACATCATCCACACATACAGTCACACACACACAGATACACTCATGCACACAAATATCATTCACACATACAGTCACACACACACAGATACACTCATGCACACCTGTATAGATCATGCAGACACTCACACCCATGAATAAGAACGAGCTCCTGACTTGTCTGTCAGGTATATCTGTGGTTAGCTGCAGTGGGAGCAATGAAAACCTGCAGAAACCTCTCTCACATCTAACCCTAACCCCCTCTCACATCTAACCCTAAACCCCTCTCACATCTAACCCTAACCCCCTTTCACATCTAACCCTAACCCTCTCTCACATCTAACCCTAACCCTCTCTCACATCTAACCCTAAACCCCTCTCACATCTAACCCTAACCCTCTCTCACAGCTAACCCTTACCCTAAACCCCTCTCACATCTAACCATAACCCTCTCTCACAGCTAACCCTAACCCTCTCTCACAGCTAACCCTAACCCTCTCTCACATCTAACCCTAAACTCCTCTTACATCTAACCCTAACCCTCTCTCACAGCTAACCCTAACCCTCTCTCACATCTAACCCTAACCATCTCTCACATCTAACCCTAACCCTCTCTCACATCTAACCCTAACCCTAACCCCCTCTCACATCTAACCCTAACCCTCTCTCACAGCTAACCCTAACCCTCTCTCACATCTAACCCTAACCATCTCTCACATCTAACCCTAACCCTCTCTCACAGCTAACCCTTACCCTAAACCCCTCTCACATCTAACCATAACCCTCTCTCACAGCTAACCCTAACCCTCTCTCACAGCTAACCCTAACCCTCTCTCACATCTAACCCTAACCCCCTCTTACATCTAACCCTAACCCTCTCTCACAGCTAACCCTAACCCTCTCTCACATCTAACCCTAACCCTCTCTCACATCTAACCCTAACCCTCTCTCACATCTAACCCTAACCATCTCTCACATCTAACCCTAACCCTCTCTCACGTCTAACCCTAACCCTAATCCCCTCTCACATCTAACCCTAACCCTCTCTCACAGCTAACCCTTACCCTAAACCCCTCTCACATCTAACCATAACCCTCTCTCACAGCTAACCCTAACCCTCTCTCACAGCTAACCCTAACCCTAAACCTCTCACATCTAACCCTAAACCCCTCTCACATCTAACCCTAACCCTCTC
Organism: Albula glossodonta; assembly: GCA_019788955.1. Lineage (NCBI taxonomy): Eukaryota > Metazoa > Chordata > Actinopteri > Albuliformes > Albulidae > Albula > Albula glossodonta. Next base: position 8,205 of record JAFBMS010001342.1, on the reverse strand, counting down.
TCACAGCTAACCCTTACCCTAAACCCCTCTCACATCTAACCATAACCCTCTCTCACAGCTAACCCTAACCCTCTCTCACAGCTAACCCTAACCCTCTCTCACATCTAACCCTAAACCCCTCTCACATCTAACCCTAACCCTCTCTCACAGCTAACCCTAACCCTCTCTCACAGCTAACCCTAACCCTCTCTCACATCTAACCCTAACCCTCTCTCACATCTAACCCTAACCCTCTCTCACATCTAACCCTAACCCTCTCTCACAGCTAACCCTAACCCTCTCTCACATCTAACCCTAACCCTCTCTCACATCTAACCCTAAACCCCAAACCCCTTTCACACCTAACCCTAACCTTCTCTCACACCTAACCCTAACCCTCTCTCACATCTAACCCTAACCCCCTCTCACATCTAACCCTAACCCCCTTTCACATCTAACCCTAACCCTCTCTCACATCTAACCCTAAACCCCTCTCACATCTAACCCTAACCCTCTCTCACAGCTAACCCTTACCCTAAACCCCTCTCACATCTAACCATAACCCTCTCTCACAGCTAACCCTAACCCTCTCTCACAGCTAACCCTAACCCTCTCTCACATCTAACCCTAAACTCCTCTTACATCTAACCCTAACCCTCTCTCACAGCTAACCCTAACCCTCTCTCACAGCTAACCCTAACCCTCTCTCACATCTAACCCTAACCCTCTCTCACATCTAACCCTAACCCTCTCTCACATCTAACCCTAACCCTAAACCCCTCTCACATCTAACCCTAACCCTCTCTCACAGCTAACCCTTACCCTAAACCCCTCTCACATCTAACCATAACCCTCTCTCACAGCTAACCCTAACCCTCTCTCACAGCTAACCCTAACCCTCTCTCACATCTAACCCTAACCCTCTCTCACAGCTAACCCTAACCCTCTCTCACAGCTAACCCTAACCCTCTCTCACATCTAACCCTAACCCTCTCTCACATCTAACCCTAACCCTCTCTCACATCTAATCCTAACCCTAAACCCCTCTCACATCTAACCCTAACCCTCTCTCACATCTAACCCTAACCCTCTCTCACATCTAACCCTAAACTCCTCTTACATCTAACCCTAACCCTCTCTCACAGCTAACCCTAACCCTCTCTCACAGCTAACCCTAACCCTCTCTCACATCTAACCCTAAACCCCTCTCACATCTAACCATAACCCTCTCTCACATCTAACCCTAACCCTAACCCTCTCTCACAGCCCTGCTGCTGGACATTTGCTGCAGTGAGTTAGAAATGACATTTGTCAAACATTTACTTTAACTTCTTGAATTTTGTTGTATACAACAGTACAATGACAATTTAAAAATTCTTATTCTAATTAATTTGATAAATAAATATAAATCCCATAACTTTATAAACTATTTGCCATGGTGACATGGACAGCCTGTCCCAAATGGAGTTGGGGCCATTTTTAAAATGCGACATCCTTCCTGTGCCCCTCTGGAGTGATGAGAATGTGGGCAGCGGAGTGCTGGGTTAGTGCTGGGTTCCCAGCAGTGGGTCCTGCTGGGTTACTGAACGTAGCGGCCAGTGCAGGTGGGAGATAGCGATAGCGGGTGCTGATACAGCTCACACCTCAAACAGTCCCCTGATCTTTCTTTCTCATCCTGTACATTCTCCCCCTACCTCTGTCTCTCTCAGTCCCTGTGTGAGAGAGAGATTTTTAAAAACTAAAAAAGAATCAAAATGGTGTTTCCAAAAACTGTGCTAAATTTAGTGTATTTGAACAGACTAACAATGAAGATGTTTTGTCAGAGAAGTGGGAAGTTACAATTGATCTAGACTCAGCTTTCCCTCATCCCTGATTCCAGATCAGTCCAAAGCCTCCAGGATTAAAAAAGTTCAAGAAGGATGTAAGTCAGAGTGAATGACCACAGACCATACATAATATGAGGAGCAAAGACCTGATATGACAATATTTATTTATTCATTTATTTTAATGTTTCATCATTCTTTATGTTTCCCGTCGCCTTTCTCAGTCTTTCCATCCCCTCATCTCAATCTACAGCTTGTCAATGTTTTCACGCTTATATTTTTGAGGTTTTCTGTTTTGCCACTTCTACACTGAGAAAATACAGCTGTTGCCTACCTTTCAAACACAAGACAACAAACAAAAATTAATTTCACTAATTTTGAGGACAATGACTCAAATCTGTAAAACTGCGGCAGAAGCCTTAATCACAAAACACATATCACTGATACATTTTTTAAAAATAATAAAAAATTAAAAAGAAATAAATACTCAGGAGCCATTTTTAACAGAAACTCATCAGAATAGTTTGACAGATGGGCAGTGTTCAATTTAGGATAACTTCTTATATGGAGAAGAATTGTCTCAATCAAAAATGTGTATAAAAACGCAATGGAATACATAAATGCACTTTGTGCTCTGTGGCTATGTCTGGCAGTGGAGGGGGATGAGGTTATACTGTTATACTTCTCACAGCTAATTCTCTGGAAGTTTCTGGTTTCACATAGATGTACATGTTTCCCATGTTAGTCTCTACTGTCTAAACTGTGGAGATAGAGCACCCTTTGCTCTCCCATCATAGATACTCCACCTCTAACCCCTAAGCTGCACCCTGCAGAGCGGTGTTTATCTCAGGTTTTACTGCTCGCGCTATCTCAGCTTCATACATGTGTCTGGCAGGGCCTGCTCCTGCACGATGACGCACACACAGGGGAGTAAGCCACAGGAGTGACCAAAGGCAGGCCGTTCTGTGCAATCATGTCAGGCCCAGGAGAAATGGGTTGTTCTGCAACCAGAACTTTTACCTGCAAAATGATTAGATAAAAGGCTGTTTCACACAATGTTGGAACACAGAGTTTTAATCATGGTACTTTGGACATCCTGCTTTCCTTCCCTATGATGTCAGGGACTATTATCTACAGTTTACAAGGCACATGTACACACAATAATAAAAAATGACAAGATTATGAAAACAGTCACCCTTAAAATATAATCCAGCCCGCAATGCACCCTGCAGGTCTGTGAGCACTGGCACAGGGAGGGGGGGCCGATGGCACAGCGCCTCCCTGTCCTCACAGCTGACAGGCCAATCAGACTGGCCGGGAAAGCTAAAGACTCACTCTGTGTCAACTCAAATGAAGTGCACAGCAGCACCTCTAAAATTTCTTTATTTTCTACATGACGGAAGGCAATAATGAGGAATAAAAACCCTGAAAATCTCAGCTTCTTACAGGTCTTATCATTTACTCAAGAACCTTATGGAATTTCTGGGGCTGACACTTAAACAGTGCCTGGCTACATGAAACCAGAGTTTTAAATGACAACAACAAGCTACTGAATCAGGTTTTGACAACACAGGTGTGACACCCCTACAGATTTTGTGTTTCACTCAAGGTCATGAAAGCTGTTATTTGGAAGACAGAGGATTAGACACTGACACTGTGCTCATGTACAGTTTAACAGGCTAACGATCCGGCTAAACTTAGGGATTACAGAACGCACACTCATACAGGGCCACTCCTAACAGCGCCTGAACCGCATACTCAGGGGCAAGATTTAGGAAACGATGGGCAAACTAACGCATCAGTTCTATAAGATCTGAATCATTTGATGTCATAATCAGTGGGACAGCATTATCATGCCAACTCAAAATACAGAGATGTCTGTGTGAACAGCGAGGATCTTGCTCTCTGTCATATCCACCCCATAATACAAGCCCATACCCCTGTGTATGCTCAAAAAGACAGCAAGGTAGGAGATATATTTGTGTGCTGTATAAATATTTCCAAGATAGGAATTAGTGGTGGGGTTTTCATTCTCCATAATTTGGAAACTGTTTCTGATGGTTGTTTTTTTTTTTTTTATGAACCACTCAGTGGCATGAATAGAACAAATGTGCTCCCCCTAGTGGATATTATCCTTGTCTTCTTTTATCATTTCCTCAACATTTCAGCATTTTATGTTCCCAGGTTTACAGTTATAACGGTTTTAATGGAACCGGCCAATAGAACACAAGCCAGAGTATTTGTTTAATTTTTTGTAGTCAGGACTGAAACAATTATTCAGACTCTGGGCAGAGTACGAACTACGTTTCGATTTCAGAACTGAGTGAGACGAATATGCCTGGCGACTGTGCTGAGCTACGGGGGCGCCATCCCGTTTTCTGCCCTCCACTAGCCGTTTATTTAAATAAAAAAAACACCGCCACTTTCCAGCACTGTTGGTCACTTGGTGAAGTTCAAATGGTTATCAGAGCTTTGGTGGTTTCTCTCTTTTACTGAGGAAAGTACGTGATTGTGGCAAACAAGGTAAATGAAAATACAACCGCTAGAATGAAGATAAGAAAACATGAGAATTCACAGAGTTCTGATTATATTAAACTGCCTAAATTAAATATGGCAGTTGAAAAACAGTGGCCTTGCAGTTGTATGCTAACACGGCTACTGATTGACCAGAAGACACGGTTAGTAAAAATACATTTTAAACACCGAAACTGAACAGCAAGACCATGCTGAATATCTAGGGTAGTTCTGTTTCTGGTGGGAAGTGTAAAATTAGCTGGCCAAGGGTTGGAGCTACGGAAAGAAATGTGTTGACCTGCTCGGAGCACAGAGAAGGTGTTGGAGGAAGTGTTACAGGAGATCAGTGAGTATTCGTACAGACTGCATCGGTTGCCGAACATCCAAACGAAACAAAACGAACAGCAAATTAAAGGTTACAAAACTGAAGGATTCCGAAATGACAAACCTGACTATTAAAGCCGTAAGGCAGGATAGGCCCGTATTCATGACTAATTATAACTGCTAAGGACGTTCTGGTGCTCCTGGAATCCAGAACTTGTTTCCATAAACATGGAGAACTTTTAAAATGTATCGTTTATAATAGTATTCACGAACAATTAACGGCGTTAGCCTGTAGCACAGAAGGCCAGGTTCCTCTATGTTCGATGAAGTGAAAGCTGCTATCGACATGGGCCACACTTTTCAAACAGTAGGCTATCAGAGCCATTTATCCTGTGTGATACAAGTACTCTTATCTCGGAGCACCACCTCAATACCGGCTACACGTCTTTGTGTTGTTTAATGCTGAGAACTGGGCTTGTTTGGTAATTACATTGCCCGACACTGGCTACCGCCAAATGTAAGGAAAGTCGTTTCGGAAATGTAGATGTAGCACAGCGGTAGTGATGAGACCATGTAACACATAACTCACATTTAACTGTCGAATTTCCGACCAGCGAAAGGATGCGTTAAATAGCCGTTTGACTTTACGTTAAAACTGCACAAGAAGCATTTACAGATCGATTGTTTTTCTTCCCATGGGTTTCTACCCATTTTAGCAAAAACAGGTAACGTTAGGCCTGCTGTGTGTGTGTAGTTTTTGGCAAGCTGTACGGAGGATTGCTAGATACTGAAACAAAAGACTTCCCCTGCATCCAGACCAAAATTTCCATGCCGCCGGCTGATATATTTTGCTTTTGGCTAACACGTTTGTTCACTGTATATCTTACATTTGTTTAAAATGAAGTCCTTTAAGGCTAACGTTGCTATGGGCTGTATTACCCACCCATCGAATGTCTCTAAGCAGGACATTTTCTCCTGTCCAGCAACACCTTTAGTGGACAGAGTGCATACGCGGGCAAATTAATTCATTTTCTTTACATTTTTTCTGTGCCCTAATTATGGGAAACAACTATTCTATCGCCTGTTTGTAAAGAAAAATAGGTTTTGACTAGATGAGAGCTTCTTTCCCTTTAAAAGCAGTGAGTCAGTGCTGTATATCTAGATATTAGCAACGTGGTCACGACATGAGCAGATTAAGTAGAAGCGGGCAGTAAATATGCATATTTCTACCCACAGGCGTCTATGATTCATAACCATTTAAGTAAGACCACATATATGTCTCATTAAAATGTTTTCTCGGATAAAATTTATGATATATAACATTCCATGTCTACTCAGCTTCATGCCCCCATGTATGACGTGTATTTAAAGCGCCAGTCTTTGCCGAATAGTATCCCATCATGCAAAGCGATATCATATTTTTCATAAAGTAAGTGCCGAGTTTGTGTTGGACAACGAAAACCACAGTAATACAAATCATAAGCGTGGGAATATTCAATGATTTGTAGGTAACTAAGATGTGTTGTGATTTTTTTTTAATTGAACACCGTAAGCCTATCTCACTGTATCACTATCCTGTACCCTGCATGTCCTTTTATACTGTAGCTTTGCGCAGTGGCAGTATCGTAGCCTATGAGGTTAATCCGAGGCGCGATTATTGCTAGTTGAAAACTTTACCCAATACCCCGCCGTGACGACTTGCAATATAGTCGGCATTGGCAATTTTTGACGGTCTCTGAGGAGACTGATTTTATGGTAATGAGAAAATACATACTAATGATCATATATCGACAAGAGATGGAGAGTTACTTTCCGCGACAGGAGAATAAAAAGTAGGTAACATATGACGTTGTTAGAGAAAGAATGGTTCATTTTTGCTCATCGCCTGCTGTTGTGAGCCGTAGTGCTCTGCTTAGGAAATGCGTGATCGGACTGCTGAAGACTGACTTTCGCTGGAGCGGGCTCACTTGCTGTCGTAAATGGGTCGCTGGAATCGACTAAACTGTATATGTAAAAACATCGGTAAAGGAACTACTGGAAAGTAAGCTCCAACATTATGACAGCTAGCTAAAAAAACTGTATTTTGAAAGAAAATAGCGATGTTTGCGAGCGTTAAACCTAACCTTAAGGTATCCGTTTTATGGCATAAGTTTTGTGTCAGGAAGGCCAATTTCCCACCTGTTCAAACTACTGCTTATTTGGAGGAAAGTTTTCTGTAAAGTTTTCTGTTAGCATCTGCTATTAGTTTTGACAATATGCGATGGCGTTAATTACATTAACTACATTTTAGAAGTTCCAGATATCCTGTTTGTTTGGCCTTTGTTGGTCACTACCTCTGGCACCAAAGTTTCTCATGACAGTAGTTACTGCACTAAGGTGTGTTGCTTTCCTTATGACAGATACTGTATCAGTGATATTTTAGTAGTGATTAAGTTTCAGAATCACTGTGGTCATCATATAAAACAGCTGGATTATTTTTCTTAGCATTAAGGTTATCAGCAGATGCCGATGGATGTGAGGGACTGGGATAAAAGCAAATGGAGTTTCAGTATTTGTTGCTGAAATCTTACACATGTGGTGCATTTGTTCCCTTTCACCATTACCTCTGTACTGGCAGCGAAAGGTGCTGGAACAGTAGCAGACTGAGAAGACCCTGAATGGTGAGAAACACCCAAAGTTTATGAAAATCCACCATGTGCTATGAGAGGGAAGACTCATAACTCAAACTATGTATTTTCATTGGTCCTTTATTGGAATGCTTTATGTCAAACACATGACAATAAGGCCAACCCACGCACTCACGCGCACACACACATACAAACACACACACTCACACTGTGCGCTGAATACTGACAGTCACACACGCTCCCACGCTGGAGACACAAGGCTATCTATCCAAGCCTCACAGTACAACACAACACAGTGTTCTACAAGATAGGGCACTGCTGGGGGCTACATGTTTAATATATTTATGTGTATTATATATACACAAACATACAGCTGACAAACACACGCAGAAAAACACAGGTGAGATATGAGACGGGTGTATAGCATACAGAACAGTGTATGTGCACTGTGGGGACTTAGCTGTGTGCAGTAAGTTACACCTGTGCTGGTGAGACGTCAATCACCACCCTCTGCTGCCCTCTCACTGTGACACTGCCATACTATCAATATGGCAACACCATTCTCTCACTGTAACACATCACACTGTCACCATGGCAACACCATTCTCTCTCTCTCACTGTAATGCTATCATACTGTGACTATGGCAACACTGTCTCTCGTTGTGACAGTACTGTACTGCCACTACAGTGACACGGACATGCTGGTGTGTTCACATGGGGAGGGGTGCCAGAGTCCCAGATTAAAACGCAGACATTATCAGCTCCATCTTTAAAGTGCTTCACCCAAAACTCAGGACTGCTGCATCTCTTTGCTTATTCCCAGAATCTTTTGCTGTCCATTCAACAGGGTCTCAGTGTCATGAAAAAAGGTCGTCTCCAAACGGTGTTGAAAAATCCACTTTCATACCTCGTGGCCCTTGTTGCGGTGTTACCCTTAC
>JAFBMS010001341.1:0-42885 GCA_019788955.1 Albula glossodonta | reverse complement strand
GCACACCCTGCTCAGGCATTTTGTTTTTAAAATATAACATGTACAGCCATAGGACACTCGTCATACCGGTCACCCAGTGTGAATTTAAACAGTGAAATTGGCGGAGGCGAAATGTCACTCTTTCTATTTTTTCTGTTATTATTTGGGTAATTGGGAAGAATGATGATTACGCCAAGTTTACTAGCAACCAATTCTTTCAAAGCCAGATCAGCTCTGCGCTGGGATATGGGTGTAGCAAAAAGGAACTGCAGATGTATACAAGATTTGGGTCAGCGCTGCTTTCTCTTTCTACAATGAGCATGTTCATTGCATGACAACTGGCAGACCAGACTAGAGACATATTTTTTTCCACCTTCCAGTTTCCATTTGATAAAATAGGTACAACTCGACAGGAACAAAAGTTAAAAAGCACACTCTAATTTTAAGGACAGTCTGACAAGCAAAGTTCACTCCCTCACCTGCAGAAGTTCCGGCTCCAAACAGCAGGAGGCAGAGGAGAGTCAACCCAGTCTTCCACACCATGGTGAACTTGTCTTGGGCTGGTTTCAGTGAGAGCCTGCTTCTTGGAGCATACTGGAGAAGTCGGAGGCGGCAAACGAGTCCAATTTCGAACACTATTAGGAGCAGTCTCGTGTGGAACGGGCTCCTCTACGAGAGGCTTCGAGAGAAGAGGTAATAACTTAATCGATGCACGGAAATCACGACGGACTAAGTGCCTTATTTCAGTGTGAGCTATTCTCCATCCCCACGAAAATCAAAGCCCCGAATCAAATAAAAAGCATGTTCCAGGCAAGAATCTTCCTCTCTCGCCAGCATTTGCACCTGCTCACACCTGACAATCCAACTAGGCAGAAGGCACCTAAGAACCCTCATAAATATAGCTGTGATTGGCGATTGTTGTTTTTTTTTTTTAATCATATATTATTTATTTATTTTTAAAATGTTTCACTCTCTGTGCAGGCATGATATTAGGGGTCAAGTGCAAAACAAATACAGGCTTTGAAGCTCTGGACTTGTGCCGAAATTGTTTTTATTGCGTTTTAAAGCAGCGTGAGTAAGGATGCCAATTGCCTAACATAATGACAGCTAAATTCCCTAGTTAAAACCACTCTCGTAGATTACAGGCATGTGTCAGTTAAGTTACATAGGCCACTCAGAAACAATGATACACCAACAAAACTAGAAAACAAACGAACAACTAAATATAATGCGAGGCACTGAACACTATAGCGACAACAAATGGAAAAAGCTCACTGATCAAACATGGACAAGCTAAAGGGATGAAAATTCTGCAAAGAACAATAGCTCGTCCGAGGCTACACTTTGGGATAGACTTAAGACCATCACACCTGGAAATTGTTTTTCTAAATTAAATAGATGAGTCAGGTGTATTAAGATGGATAAAAAGATGTATGGCATTCATCATATTTGTTGCTTGTTACGAATGGTTAAAGTCGTTGTTTATTCGAAATAGAGAAACAAACAAAATTCTGGGAACTTATTTCAATGAGAGCAGCCAAAAAACGTGGTCCAAAACAAACGGCTGAGGACCAAGTTGAAGCATTGTCAGAAATGCAGACACGGACGGAAGTAGCATCCATTCTTAAAGGAACATATCAAATGTAAACAAAGTTGTATTCTACTAACTTATTGAATTTGTTAAATGAACACCATTCACATATCTAAATGTAGCTTACCTGTGTCAGTTTATCCGCGTCGCAAGAGAGTGTTGCGCTCCGCTCAGCCGTAGGCATACAGCTACATGCAGCTAGAGAAGTGTAACCTTCCCTATATTTTAAAATAGGAACACCCCCGCCCCTTCTCTCTCCCTCGCTCTCACACACACCCACAAACCAGAGCAAAGCTAGACAAAAACTACGCGAGGAAACAGAGCGACGAAAACACATCTGTCGTATATTACGTATCCTACTTGAACGCACACACAAAAACTCCGAACGTAACCCAACTTTAGTACTACTCAACCAAGTTCTGTCAGCGACTGGAGAAGGAGAGAAACAGCCATCGAACATCCCGACAGTGCCTGGCCAGTAAAGGGGTCTTATTTCTCCGCTTCCCGCGGGAGAGAGACGGTCGGAGAGGGATGAGGGGAGGGCCAAGGCGCTCGGGGAGATGCAGGAGGACAGGACGGTGTGAAGGGGGAAGAGAGACAGGAAGACGGGACAGACAGAGCAGAAGGAAGAAGAGGGAGGGGGGAGAGATAAAAGACAGCACACTCTGGAGAAGTTTGGAGCCCATGATAGTGACAAGAATATGGATGTGTTGATGTCTCGTAAAGCATTAAAATGAAGTAAAGACAACACAAATAACTTTTATCACCCTTTATTGATATATATTCAGATTACCCTTGTGAATTATCCAATTATATTTTCTCAAATAGCAAATTCGGGTTTCAAGGAGTTCTATCAAATTCTTTCCTCTGCCAGAAAAAGAAGCCTATTTTGAGAAAAAAAAAAGTTGTGGATCACCTTCAACAGGCTATAGCCTATGTCAACACACATGAAAGCAAAATATAAAATTGAATGATACAGTATTTTGTTTTGATTCTTTATTAAAATAAAAGTTTTAGATACAAGTTTAAAAATATGAGGTGATATCAGGACCTGGACCACGGTTTCATTTAATAGGCTACTGTATTTTTGTCAAGTTGTCCTCAAGATTTCCATCTTCCGCCAATCGTACAGCTGGAATACAAATGGATATCCGGAACCCGAATAGATGCTGAGAAGTAACCTAATTTATTTCAGAGAGCAACTAAGCAAATAAAATGAGAATTCCGCTTTGATGGTGGCAATTTCTGTAAATGCACTGTGCTCGGCCGGCGGAATAGTGTGCCGAAAAGCTGAATGGCAACTGAAAAGATCACCATGGTAACCTTACAGTTAACGTTCTATAGTACACTCCATCTCTGTGGAGCCGCGTGGCCGTGGCGTAGAAATAAGTCTCCCTTAAGTGCAGGAGATGTTATTTCCCCTTTATCTTACAGTGGTTAAAATCATGATTCGGCTTGCTGAACCCGATCCCAGATCAACCACTCAAGGGGCAGCTTCTACCTGCCAGCTCCGTCCATCCATTTTAAGCGGCAAAAATTATTCCGCCCCACCCTTTGTGTGTCCAGACAAGATGATTTTGTTATCCCCCCTACCCACACCCAATCGCATAAGAAATCAATTATGATCTTGCGTTACATATGCAGCATAAATCTTAAAATTACATGAGTCACACCTGACTCACAATCTGAATTATGTTTGTCTCTCAAATGTTTCCCAACACCACTTTCCATCGTCTGTATTTTGACCAAACCTGGACCTTGGTTTTCATTGTGTCCTTTTAATTTGAACTGGTGCCGAGATTGTAAGAATGAAGTTGCACAAACACTCTCTAAACATCTTTTGTCCAATCAGGTATTCGTTAAATGCCCACTGTTATAACTGCTGTGAATTGCAGTCTGCGCAGTCCCGACAGGATAGACTGTAGACAGCTCGTGCATGCATGCGTGTAGCCTATAAGACCATTTAACTTTTTTTTTTTTTGAAGAGGTACATAGTAGTTAAGTGTCCAGACAGCATGTGATTAGTATGTCTTTGAAGAATGCGTGAGACGTGACAAACTCTTAGAATTAGTGATGACGACTCTGATGATGATCCAAGATTCATAACGAGGAACAGTTGTGAGTCAGTAGGTGTAGCTTTGAATACTGTTTTAAAATGAGCAGGGACAGTGCAACACCAGTCTGCTGATCTTAAACGACATTCCTATACAAAGAACAAGGTGAGGTCAAGTCTGAGATAACATAAAGACAACATTCCCACCTATAGTGATGTTGGATTTTTTTTTTTATTTCATTTTGTTTTTCCCCAATGTTCGTTTTTTCTCCCAAAAATCCTGAGGTATTCGTATAACACAATGGCATTTACTGTCAGAAATGACAAAGAAATGTGTACGTGCATGTGTGAGAGAAGAAGAGGTTCCACTAAACAAATAAATGACTAAATAAAATACACAGGCAAACAATTTGAAACAATGGAACAGTAAAGTCGTCCATGGCAACTGGGCATTATGGATACAGCAACTGTTAAAAAATACAAAACACAAATGTATTACATTTTTCCCTATATTCATTTCGAGCATTTGGACAAGATTCATAAGTCCTCCAAAAACACTGTAAACCCCTTTTCACACAGCGCAGTTCTCTCCCTCAGAGAGTAGTTTATTTAGCCCTGAGACTATACTTCCCCTTTACTTCCACACTCACTGATTGAACCCGCTTAGCTTTTAATATTGCATCTGTTGCTACCAGAATTCTGTTTATCTGGATTTATAAAGATGGGTTGCGACCTTTTCCAACCCGTCTTTACGTACAGCTCGGACGAAGCTGCAGCGCTCGATGCAGTTGGAACAGTCTAAACGGTAAAAATGGCCTTCGAAGACAGAACGGCGCTTCAGCTGTAAAAAGACTGAATATGAACAACAGCAGAGATGAGAGTCTAATCAGACATACGAATTACAGAGAAAGCGAGAGAGATGGCTGTGATGTTTCTGCTTTGGAGAGAGGCAGTGAGAGTGTATGTGGGGGTGGGAAGTGGATGCGTCGCGTCTAGCCGCGGCCGAGCTAATGCCCCCTCCATAAAAAGGTGACATACACCAGCTGTAGCCAGGCGCCTGCGCGCACATCGCCTGGATTCTGGGAAACGGCGGTAAAAAAAAAAAAAAAAAAAACACAGCTCCCGTCTCCCCTAGTCACTACAGTAGAGGAGAAGGAGATACGAAAACATGGGGAGGGAGGGTTAAGGGAGGTAATGCTCCCGAGGTAAACGGGAGCATGAGGAGGAACAACAGCCAGTAAGCTGGCCAGTTCTGCTAATGTCATCACTCTCTCCTGTCCACACCTGGACAGCCCAGGCACCTACACATGCATGAAGGGCCAATTTCCCCAGGAGCAATGTGGGGTTATGGACATTGCCCAAGGGTCAAACAGCTGCCTTGATCCTATTGTGGCTACACAAGGCCTTGAACCACCAACCACCTGGGTTGGTTGGTCAAGCACATTAGCCACTAGACTGCAGGCTGTCCAATTAACACTGATTCCTAAATCAATTCCTATTGCAATTGTCTTGCTTTGTGTTGTGACACGCACGCAATGTGGCACGCATCAGAAAGGGCAAGATATTCAACATGAAACATAGTTTTACAAAAAAAAAGTCACAATCTCAGGAACGTGCACCTGATAAATGAGCGTAACAAAATCAACAACACTGTAGCAGTGTAGGCATCTCATCGCTTCCAGAGGAACAGAAACACTTGCTGTTTCAAAGAGTGGAGGCAGTGTGTATCTTTTCTACCTCTTTCTCTCTCCAAATCTCAACGTACTCCTTGCATTTCATGTCCCCTTATCACCAAACAAAATGAAAAAAAAAAAACCCCATACATCAAATACAGCGCCTTAGGACATATATCTGGTCCATCTCTACATCTTGACTTTCCATCTGGCCATTCCCCTTTCAAACACAGGGAAAAATTAACACCCAGTTCCTAACGTACTGTTGTTCATCATGAGTGACCTTTGTAGAAAACATGATCGTGAGGATTATTTTCAAACAAGCTGTCCTGACCCGTAGCATCTGTCAAACTAAGCGAGCGGTACTGCCCAGTGGAGCGATTCCGACAGCCCTGAGTCTCTGTGCTAACTTGTCCCACCCATCTTTTGGCTCCCGTTTTCTTTTGGTGTTTTTTTATCTGGTCACTACGTCAACGGGATCATATCAGGACAGCTTGCTCGCTAGCTTTGTATTAGCCTGAGGTGTTACAACTGAACGCCTCATGCTTTTCAACTTTTGGCTTTACCCAACCCCCCCCCCCCCCCCAACTACAATCGAGTACGTAGATCGCCCGCGCCTGCCGATTTCGGGAGGAGGAGGCCGTGAGCATATGACTCCTCCGAATCACATGACAACGAGCCCTGACTTCTTCAACACACTGCCAGCACTCCACCAATCACATGCTGTCTCTGTTGCTTGAGGACTACGAGGCTGGCATATTCTTGGTTTGTTGCCTCAACAACACTGACAGAGCTAGCTGGCTTGCCCCCATCATCCCCTGGTGAGGGTGGGCCAATTGTTGGAGTGCCAACGCAGACCTCCATAGCCGAATGCAATGCCCAGGAACCAAACACCTGATCACAGAGCTCATTCTTTCTTCTTGCTTTCAGAACAAGCATCTTCACAGCTTGAGCAACCCAGAGGCCCCGATGGTTTCTGATTTTAAATCAAACTAACGTGAAATCAAACATCAAAGTAATATGGAAACAAGAGGACACAAGTCAACAGCGTGTCTTTCCTGTGTACACAATTTACCATATTCCAAAATATATACAGAATATAGATTGTCGAAATATAGGAATATATTTTTTTTTTTAGTCCATGTCCATCCCCCAGCCCTAATCTAACATCAATGCAAGTTACAGTATTTTACAGTCAATGACAATGGCATGCAATTAATTCATTAGCTTACATTTACAGATTATAACTTACATACCCCAAATACCAAACACCATCAATGCACCTCCCCCTCAGAGATCCTTATATAATCAATTATCAGTTCCAGAATAGAAAAAAATATATATTAGCTTTTACATATTGTTCCATTTCTTCCTTCAGACAAGCCTGAGAAAAGATTGCTACGGTAGAATTAAAATAAATAAAATTATTGAATACATACTCAAATTTCACTGTGCACTGTAAAACTAAACAAAAAAAAAAGTTTGACTGCTTTGACACATTGACTGGAGCAGCTTAATCAGTTTTCAGTGATCTTTATTATCCATGTTTAATATAAATGAATTGAGCTGGATTTCTGAAACCATTTGAGTAATCTGATCTTTTAGGGTTGGACAGTGTGGCAATAGCTGGTACAGTATGCAACCAGTGAACTGAGCTGGCCTTTTGGTAAAATGCATAGTTAAAACTATATTTGGTAAAGACAACGACAAAATGGAGCCTTGGGGAACACCTCCAGAAAATGCGCTGGGAGCAGTGCAGGGCAATACCACCAGGGGGCACTAACAACCCAGACCTTACACTGGCCATTATACCGGAAAAGTCCACTGAGGCAGGAGGCTAACAGTCTGTCGAAAATACCACAGCCTGAATTCTATACCAGAAACTGGGAGTCCTCGACACAATGGAACGGAGCCTTAACAGGATGCAGACCATAAGTGCATGAACACACTGGAAACAGACCCTTTAAGGGATGTAGACTATGGATCCTGTCCACTCAATGCTCATAGGAGCTCTTAACAAGACTTTATGAAACTGTACATAACATAAAGTGCGATTAATATAACTTTATTTCATTCTTCACTCTTCCGCAGTCTTTCATACCTTCTGCCCTTCCTCTACCTGCCTTCCCATGATTCACCTCTTCCTGATCTCATCCCACTGACAGCTTTTTACGGCGGTCCTCTGGACCGGCGGTTCCCCAAACCATACCCTTCCCCCTCCTCTTGCTGGCTTCGCCCTGCCCTCTCTAAACCCCTGCTTTTGTCCTCCTCGCCTCTGTCTGACCCGAAGGTACTCGGCGTGGCCAAGCTTTTGTCACCGAAAAGGCCAGAGAAGCAAATGCCTCAAATGAGATTTCCCCCCCGGACTGCCCTACGATTTCTCACAATGGCCGACATGCGTGAGCAGGGGGCAGAGGGGGTGGCATGTGCGCCAGACTGCCATGATCTGACATTTACCATCTCTGAGAGTTTGGCTCCCTGCCGTTTATTCGGCAGGGAAAAAGGAATCTGAGGCTCGCTGGATAATTTTTTTCTTTTACAAAAAAAAAAAAAACTGGTTTGAGAAGACCAAGACACAAAAGTGGAGGAGAGGAAAGGGGAAGGGGGGGGGTGCAATTTGTTCCTGGGACGCTGTGACCCCACTCCCTACCTCTTTGAGGAATTTAAATCCCCCCCCAACCAATCCATACACACACACACACACACACAAAACAGCCACCCACCATCCACTACCACACACACACTCAAAATCTGCTGTCTTCCTCCTCTCCCTCTATTCCACAGTGAGGTGATAAGCTCACCCGTCACACCTAACACCTTACTTTTCTTTCAATGCTCATTCTCTACCCCCCCGCACTCAAAAAGAGGTGCTGCTTTGTCATTAATTCCATACAGCTAGTTGCATTCATTCTCTGATGCATCTCGTCTCAGCAGGTGAAGATTACCTGTCTTTCAGCTCCCTCTTTTCTCTCCTCTCTCGGTTTCCTCCTGTCTCCCATCTCATAAGAAGCTCTCTTTCCTTTCCTCACCCTCACATGGCTGCTCAAAGTAAAACAATGTTGCCTGAGCAATAAATAGGAAAAGTATGTAGAAAACTAAAACAGTGTGACATATTTTCATAACAACAAGACTCCCCTCTGTCTCAATCACCCTCTCCCTCTCTGAGACTCTCTCTCTTTCGCTTTCAACCAATCTCCTGACCATCGGCCTTGCCATCCTCCTCCCAGCTCCTTTTCCTGGACGTTCCTCGCCATGCCCTGCCCAGCCAGCACACCCCGTCAACGTCACAAGCCAATCACAACAAGGGCAATGCTTGGCCAATCATGCATTGCTACCAATCCAATCGTACATTGCCATACAGGTTTGTGTCATTCATCCTGTCAAAAAGGACGAATGTGCTGGTTCCACACAAGCCTGGGGCGGCCCATTTTTCAAGCCGAAACAGCCACAAGAAGCAATTGGTTTTGGGGGGACCTGGTGATTGTCAAGCAGAACGTCTCCTGACAGTGGGCAAGGGCCCCAATAACTGAGCATGAAAATATTGCACATATGCAAATTTCCCGTGCTTTTCGTTAGCTCTGATAGCAGAACACACAGACCTGCTCATGTCACTGTGGTTAAGCCTGTATACATATGCTCCTCCCATTGCTTTAAAAAAATAAATAAATAATGCATCTCCATTTCTGAACATGACACATTAAGAGAAAGTTGCATCATTCATGTATTGTTAAGACTGACTACAACTTATCAGAGCTTAAAGTAATTAACAGAACAGCTTTTTATTCCTGATAATCCATCTTCATTTATACAAAAATTCTTTCCATTACCTGAAAATTCCTTTTGTTAATGACACTGTCGTCAGCTCTGTGTAGTTAAACCAGGAGTACGTCACTTCAAACCAGCGGTCTCAACCTCAGAACTTATTTTATATGTATTGTCTAAATAAGAGCTGTTGCATCTATTCTGTGCTCTAAAACACAATTACAGTACATGCATGTGGCTAAATGACTGATTGACCCAATTAAGGCAGCAGCAACTGGCTGGAATGAAAACCTGACATGGCCCTCCATGGATCAGAGTTTGAGGCATCTGCTCTAAGATGACTCTACACCAGGAGCAGCAGTGCGGGGACTCTCAGGGTCTTATCCCTGACCGTGATTACTCTATTACACAGAGGGACTGTACAATATCTATGACAGGGGGTACATGGAGAGATTTGGGGGGGGGGTTTATGAATTTCATATTTCAGTCCTGGGGTGGGTTACACATACATAGTTGGGGTGGGGGGTGGAGGGCGGGGGCAGCTGATTGGTAATACATGAGATTTAAATACATTTGCCTGTGCTTCGGGGTTCAGTAGACTTGAGCATGCTCTTTTTGCACTCTCTGTCCCCAACTGTTCCATCATTCAATCCCTGCACCTCCAGCTAGTCTGCTGCCCTTGTTCCTGTGAACTTTCATGATGTAGTTCCTTACAGCCAAGCATATGCTTTTCGGCAGGGGGAGGGTCCAGGGAGGGTCATTAAATGTGCTTGCTGGAGAGGTCTGATTCTCTCCGAGTACGCTCAATCTACAAGTATATCGTACGGTCCCTAAGAGGTAGAAGGAAAAAAAAAAAACAGGAAACCTGGTAAGCTAAATGAAAACCACATCCAATGTACCTAAGGGCAGAGCTCAGCTTCACTGTTCATAGTACTGTGTGTGTGTGTGTGTGTGTGTGTGTATGTGTGTGAGAGTGTGTGATAGTGTGCGTGTGTGTGAGTGTGTATTTGTCTGTGTGTGTGTGTGTGTGTGTGTGTGTATCAGTAAAAAGCATGCATGTACAGTGTGCAGGGGTATTTTACACAAAGGGAAAAAAGTGCAGTGTTTTTTTTCCAGTGGATACTGATTCTTCTTGGTTATACTACAATGACACTGTGGATGTGCAAGTCTACGTGTGACCTCGTCTACAGACACTACAAGGCTTCATGTGTCTGTGGCACCTGTATGTGTGTGTGTGTGTGTCTGTGTGTGTGTGTGTTCCCTCTCTCTGGCTACCTGCTGAAAGGGGAGTGCATTTGGTGGAGGCTGTAGCAGCTGCTGTTGCGCGGGGACTCTGTGTTCTCCATCACGCTCTGGAGCCACCCTGCCACATCCACCTCCAGCACCTCATACCGCTGGATAAACCCATGCTCCTATAGAGAGAGAGGGTGGGAGGGAGGGAGGGAGGGAGGGAGGAGAAAGAAGGGACAGACAAACCGAAAGAGGGAAGAAGAGGAAGTGAGAGAGAGATATGGAGATGGATTGGAGTGGAGGGAGAGAAAAAGAGAAAATAGAGATAGTGGGAGAGATGTGGAACAACAAAGAGGCCAGTGAAAGAAAGGGAGAAAGAAAGAACAGAAGATGAAGGAAAGAAAAGACAGGGGATGGAGTGACAGATAAGGAGAGAGGTGTAGAATGGGAGTGAGAGACAATTAGGGGGAGATTAAAGAGAGAAAGAGAGAGAGAGAGAGAGAAAGAAAGAAAGAGGGGAGGTCACACAGTGTTCTAATCTAAAGAGGGAATAAGGGAGGCTGACACTCTGTACCAAACCAAACATGTACAAGGTGCTCCAATACAGACAGACACAGTGTGCAAACTGTGCCACACAAACCACTGGTCCAAAATAAAAACATATACTCAAATACACAAGCAGAGACACACACACGCACGCACGCCCTAACAAACACATACACACACATTCACGCACGCCCTAACAAACACATACACACACACACACACACACACACACACACACGCACAAACACCCACACACACACCCACACACACACACACAACAAACACATACACACACACACACGCACGCACGCCCTAACAAACACACACACACACACACACATGCACACCCACACAAACAAACACACACACACACACACACACACACCCACACGCACACACACACAGACACACACACAGACACACACGCACGCACGCACACACAAACACACACACAGACACACACACACGCACGCACACACACATACACACACAGACGCACGCACGCATACACGCCCACACACACACAAATACCCCACACAGACACACCACACCCTGCACTTCCTAACAAACACATACACACACAGACACACACGCATGCATGCCCTAGCAAACACATGCACGCATGCCCTAACAAACACTTACACACACATACAGACACACACATGCCCTAACAAACACATACACACACACATACATACATATACACACACGCGCAAAAAAGGCCCGACAGAAAGAGAAACTGAACTGGGAAGACACAGGAAAGGAAGAAAGGAATGTTCAATCAGTGTATTCATGGCTTACCAGCAGCCTGTGGTACTTGGGCCGCTTCATATGATCCTTCGTCAAGCTGGGGGGGGGGGGGGGGGGGGGGGGCCGAGGAGGGGGGGGGGGGGGGAAAGGGGGGGGGGGGGGAGAAGGAAAAGCAAAAGTATGGGACCAAAACTCCCTTTCATATTCACTGCCGCACATACAGCAGCCATGAGAGAGTGGGATGTCATGAACACCATCTTTATCACTACACCATCTTTATCAGTACCCTACCCTTATGCCTTAGAGCTTAAAGGCAAAAGCTGATCCTAGATCAGGGCCCGCATTCACAGAGCAACGCAGGATCAGGTGCCCTCTGCCCATATCCATATCCATATCCTACCCTTGCCCATTAAAAACTTCACTGTTCAACTGATCCTGGATCAGCACTCCCAAGTTTTGAAGTGGAAAAAGGGGGGGAAAGATACAGTTTTGACAGTAGTTTTAATAGTCCAGTTATACCCATCATTCAATCAATCAATATTTATGCTCCAACATGAACGACTAGAAGCACTTGACACTGGTCACCAAAACTCAATGTATGTGCATCAGTGACAGAAAAAAAAAATCACCAAACCTGGACAGTTCTGCTGGCACGGAATGGCTTACACGAGTTTTGCTTTCATACATGCTGACAGTTTGTGTTGATCTGGAGAGCTGCAGTTTGTGGACAGGCAGCACCATCTGTCTGAGAGGACCTCTGATAATTTCCACTCAGTGTAATAACACTGCTTTTCACTGTCTCATTCATGGGACTTTTTCTGAGAACTACTTTTTAATCACTGGAATTGCTATGTGCTTGTGTGTCTGTGGACATTTATTTCAGGGAAAGAAGATGTTGGCCCTATGACATTTTGGACCCATTTTCATTATTCAATTATTTTTGCTCAACCTAATTAGAAGCAGGAACATTAATCAAGCAAGCTTTGCTTTTTGAAATTATTATTACTTGATGTCACTAAAAACAAAGAATTCTTTCCAATATTAATAGATCTCATCCAAGCGCAGCGAGCCAGGGGTTCCCAGTCTGCCCTGAGGGACCCCTAAGCACGCTGCTTTTCAAACCTCAGCTGCAACCCCACAATTGTAACAAGCTGTTAATTGTTCCTAATGAGTTATTTTTACTATCTAGAGGGATGATTCACCCTCTCAAACCTCATTATGTCATAAATATTAATGCATGCCATAAACAGCAGACGTCCCATATTCAATTCCCAGTCAGATGGCAAATGGCAAACGAGTACATGGCAAAATCTTATTGTGTGTTACATTATTTTTAGTTATACATATTTATGTCATATTTGTTAATAAATATAACTGAATACATCACAGACTGACAGGTGATTCAGTAACAGCCTAATTTCTGAAAGTGTGGACACCTGGAAACCTAGCCTGAACCATTTGTTTGGTGATGAATAATTCAAAACATGGAAATTAGTAACACCTGCACAGTGTTAAAAATACATTAAAAGAAAAAAAAAAAGCGGTGTTTTGACATAGTCAAACTCCATATTTAAGAAATTCATATCTGAATGTGTGTCAGGTGACATTCTAACAAAAGGTTTCACAGTAAATATTAAGTGGGTCGAGGGTTCGGAGAGTTTGAGAGGCACTGGTGTAGAGCAGGGATTAAAATTGGCAGTTGGTTTAAAAGGCCAACTTGACTCAGCTTAATGTCTTTCAGCAGAGTACTGCATCCTTTAGCTAGGAACTGTGTGGCACAATGACCCAAAAAGTCCTAAAATAAAGTCTGACATCTGAACTTTTTTTTTTATGAACACCGATTTTCCCCCCCAATTTTTCCAAACCCGAAGTCAACCGAAGTTGTTGAAGCACCTGCTGTGCCGGCTTTGGGAGGAGAAGCCGAGCACGTGACTCCTCCGATTCACGTGACGACAATTTTGCTTCTTATACACACAGCAGCCGCAACACTAACCGCACACTGCCTATGATGCTGGAGGATGACGCAGGCCCTCAGCATGACCAGAGAGGGCGCTATAGTGATGAGACCAACAAACTTTAGCCGGCTTACCCCTTATCACACCCGGCAAGGATATGACCTCTGGCTGGCAATGGCGAGACCAGGAACGATTTCCCCCATAACCTGTAATGTATGGTCACACATGTATTACAGGTGTGATGTTGCATGGCCAATGAGAAGAACGTAATACTTTTCCCCAAAGCTCCATGATCTCTCCCTAAGCGAGCCTGGCTTGAAGCGAGCGCATGGCTCAAAGAGGAAATAAAAACCAGAAGACCCCAGTTCCAGAGAATCTGTGCACGCACACTTTCACTCACTGCCCTGGCCTGGCTCTGTGCTCGAGGGGCCTTGCATCCCACAAAACACAGCGAATAGGCTGATTAACGAAGGGCACTGTCCGAAGCGCAACACACTTTACCGGCCCTGCGTCACATAATGTACAACTGCAGCCATGCAGGTTTAGCTTTTTAGCCAGGAATAAAATTTCCCTTGCTCATTATGGAACACCCATATTGTTACACTTATCACTGTAGCAACATATTTCTGCACTAAATGCCAAAATGAATCTTTTTTTTTTTCCCCCTGCAAGACGAAGCATTTTGTAGCTGTTATTCTAATCAGCTGTAATAACTGAGATAAGTGAAGTGGAATACGAGGGACAGTGCTGGAATGAGCCGTCTAAGATGAGGGGGGGAGATAACTGTGTGCTTCAAGCCTCGCTCACAGAAACAACTCCAAGCAGCACAGCTGTTCAAACATCGCTTGTGTCTGAGCGCAAGGGTGTGTGCTTAAGAGCGTACATTTGTGTGTATGTTTATGCAAGCATGTTTGTGTGTGTGTGTGTGTGTGAATAAGCATGTTTGTGTGTTTGTGTGTGTGTGTGAATAAGCATGTTTGTGTGTGTTTGTGTGTGAGTGTGTGTGTGAATAAGCATGTTTGTGTGTGTGAGTGTGTGTGAATAAGCATGTTTGTGATTAAGTAAATATGTGTTTGTGTGTATCTACGTGTTTAGGTTTATGTGTGTTTATTTTGGTAAGAGTGTGTGTTTACTTATGTGTGTGTTTAAGTGTCTGCGTATGTGTGTGTTTGTTTATACAAGTGTGTGTACCCATAAAGTGCATGTTTACATTTGAGTGTGTGTAAATTTGTGTGTGTGTTCATGTGAGTGTGTGCGAAAGTGTATCTTCAAGTATGCTTCTCTTTGTATCCATTTTGTGTATACAACATGCATGCTTGCAAGTTTGTGAGTTTATGTAAGAGTTATGCAAGTATGCATAAGTGTGTTTCTTCATGTAAGACTGTGTGTTTAAGTGTATGTTTGTGTGCAAATTTGTGTGCGTGTTTGATAATGTAAGAAAGTGTGCACGCAAAAGTATAATCATGTGTGTGCGCGTGTATGTGTTCAGTGTGTGTGTGTCAGCGCAGTGTGTGTATGTGTGTGTCTGTGTGCAGTGTGTGTGTGTGCAGTGTCAGCGCACAGTCTGTGTGTGTGCACTGTGTGTGTGTGCGTGTGCATGTGCGCAGTGTATGTGTGTGTGTGCAGTATGTGTGTGAATAGTGTGTGTGCATGTGCACTGTGTGTGTGTGCTCAGTATGCATGTGCGCAGTATGTGTGTGTGCAGTGTGTGTGTGTGCATGTGCACAGTGTGTGTGTGTATGTGCGCAGTGTGCGTGAGTGTGCCTGTGTGTGTGAGTGTGCATGTGAGTGTGCGTGAGTGCTCAGTGTGTGGGCGCATTACCAGTCTTTGACGAAGGCCTGGAAGTGCAGGCTGAATCCCATGCTGAGCGGCAGCAGTGGAGGCTCCTCCTGCAGCACTTTGGTCAGAACTTCAAAATCTGTCTTACAGTTTTTATAGGGGAACTGCCCTGTGGCCAGCTCCACCTACAGGAGAGAGAGGGGTATTACATCCACATTACTGCTACTGTGTACCCAGGCCCATTTTTGACATGAAGAAAGACATGCAGACACACGCACACACACGCGCGCGCGCACACACACAGACTCACCAAAGAAATCCCCAGACTCCAGACGTCTGCTCTGATGTCATAGTCAGGCTTGCTTGGGTCTGGTGGGTCTATTCTCTCTGGCTGAAAGGAGGGAGAGAGAGAAAGAAACACACACACACACACACACACACACACACACACACACACACACACACACACACAAACAAACTGAGCTCAGTGTTCAGAAAACAGAAAGACTAAAAATTGTTGATGTACAGCAGAGAGAGAGAGCAGTCCAGTTTTTGTGACGCACAGTAAGCAGTACAGTACAGTTTTGGCGCCAAGCGGTAAATATTATGGTAAAGCTTGGGCGAGACTCACAGCCATGTATGCGGCACAGCCGGCGCTGCGGGTCTTGGCCTTGGAGTCGACCAGGCGGCCGCTGATGCCGAAGTCGCAGAGTTTGATCTGGCCTTTAGCGTCCAGCAGGATGTTGGAGGGCTTCACGTCCCTGTGGATCACGCCGTGCTTCTCCTTCAGATACAGCAGAGCCTTCACTATCTGCACGGGGAGAGAGAGGGGGGGAGGGAGAACATGGAGGGCCAGAGAGAGAGCAGTGGAGAAACACATCAACAAGGAGTGGGAGGCAGACCTCTCCTCACATGCAGAGGGGAAAGGTCAGGAGAGGAGTGTGTGTGTGTGTGAGTGTGTGTGTGAGAGTGTGTAAGACTTACCGCTACGGTCATCTTGCCCAGTATGTGCTCTGGTATGGGGCCCTGCAGTCTCTTCTTCAGTTTCTCTGCACATGTCCCCATCAGCTCCATCCCGATAAACACGTCCGTCTGCGAGGGTTTGCTGGCATTATTTACGGCAGAACACATTCAGGGATCGTAAAACAGAGATGAATATCAGACTGAAGCAAGCCTGGGCCAGAAGAACAGGAAGGAAGTTAACCAGACGCTCTGTCATCCAAGATTAAGGATCTGGAGTCTAGAGTAAAGCATGAATAGAAGAGTTATGTCACCTCATGCTTGGATAACAAAGACTAGGTCCACCAGTCACAGTGTATGTTGGTCACAACCAACTGAACAACATTGGCACGGATTGGTGGATACTTTCTAGCCATACTTCCTGGTATCCACAGGAAGTTGATGGGAGAGTAGGAATCAATGTATGCAGTGATTGGTGGATACTTTCTCCCTGCTCTGGCTAAACCAATCACAGCTGGTGTTGTTCCACAGGCAGCTGCAATTGCAGTGGAAGGCATAATGTCTGTGTGTCGGTTTGCTCACGCTGGTGACGATGGCTCCGTAGCACTGGACAATGTAAGGACAGTCATGGCTCTTCAGCACCACGTCCAGGTCCATAGGATTCTCTTGTTCTCGTCCTTGTTTCCTGTCCGTCGCATTTGCTGAGGGAAGGGCACACAGAGCCCTCAGTATTTACCCACAATGCACAAGGAAACGTAAAAATACCACAATCAAGTCCTTAAAAGCAGGTGCACTGCTTTATGAGCCTGTCGAGCTGAGCCAAGAGATGACCCAATAAACTGCTTCCTATATGTCTATTTCAGGTACAGCACTATGTAACCGAGCCAACTGATTGGTTCATCCAGAATTCCGCCACAATGCCCTGGCTACATGCAGACCAATGAGCTGCTTCTTACAAGTTTTCATATTAGTGCCAGGTACTGTTTATGGCAGCCAGCAAGACTCACATTAGATCATGGTTTACACACTATCTAGGCAGCAAAAAAAAAAAAAAAAAAAAAAAAAAAAAACCCAAAACTAAAGCCTTATGATTAAACAGTTTGGAGAGCTGTAATTAAGTTCAGTGGAGGAGTGCTGCTTTAACTAGACCATAATTACAACACTGCTTTGGAGGAAAACCAAGAACACAGAGGACAGAAAGCTTTGGAGGACCAGCCTCACAAAGCCATCTTATGGTCAAATTGTCCTCAGCTCTGCAGTGGGCAGTTGCTTGTTCTTTGGTGGAGGGTGACCAGTTGGCCACTAGTAATGGAACAGGCTTGAGTGCAGATTTTGGTGGTTACTTTTTAATCTGCAGTCAATTCTGGCCCTTGAACCAAAGTGTGTGGACTGTCTAGCTTAGCTTACTTCTAAACACTTAACACCTGAAACAGACCAAACACCCACATATACCCCTTGAGATTGCTTATTTTGGTGCCAGGAAACTGTTCCATGCACTCTCTAAGGTCTGTATCTGGGCGGGAAGGCGGTGTTACCTTGACTGCGATGACGTGTCCCGTCTTCTTGAAGCGAACCTTGAACACCTGGCCACAGGTTCCGCTGCCAATTTCCCCCTCGCCGATCAGGTCAGTCACATCTGCCTGATACCGCTAGATATCACACACACACGCGCGCGCACACACACACACACACACACACACACACACACAGGCACACGCACACACACATATAGGCACACGCACACACACACATACAGGCACACGCACAGGCACACACACAACACACACACACACACACACACACACACACACACACACACAGGCACGCACACACGCACGCACGCGCACACACACACACACAGACACACACAGGGTCATCCTAGATCACAAATGTCCTAGAGACACTGAAGTCATCACAAACCAGGGAAAGACATAAAGCAGTGCACAAACGACAGGAAGTACACCTGACCCATAACAACGCACAATACTGTGAGGGACTTGACATGACCTGATTCAGGAACGATGTATTTTTGTGAATAAATAAATCTTCAACATTCAGCCACAAAAAGGGTGAAAAGATTTGCCTTTCCAAGTAAAAAGTGTGGAAGTAAAGCCATCAACATATCCTAAAAGGTTATTTGTCAAAATACTGCACCGCATAAAATGCAACAAGATTTTGTGTAGTATAATATATGTATGTAAAACATATATGATTTAAGAAAAAACTAAATGAACTGCCAAAGAAAGATAAATTTACTTGAGGAGATGTCATGAAACAAGGAGTAATGAGGAATAACGCAGTGACCACGCAGTGACCACGCAGTGACAGGTGTTCAGACAGTGGCTGTGCTGCAGGGGCCGTGCCTGAGACCGACCTGTCCATCGATGTTCAGGTAGCCCGTTTGCCTCATGATCTCCTGCAGCTTCTGGTCGATCTCTGTGCTGAAGGTACAGATAAGCACAATGCAGACCAAACAGACATTAACACAAATACAGCACATGGGAAACAAGGACAGAATGCTTCCAACATAAACACTACTGGACATGCTTACTATGTCCATTACACAGTCAAACATTTCACGTGTACACATGCCTGATGGAGGTACATGTTTACAGATTCTGCATTACATAATTAAATTCCCCATCCCTTTTAATGCTCTATATATGTTTTGTGTCTTCAACAGGTCATCCACAGGGTTTAGTCTATGCTAACCCCCCCAGCACTTTAACACCCTTGTCCCGGCATAATGCACTTTGTGTTGTAAGTGCTCTGGATAAGACGTGTGCTAAATGTCTATAACGTGTATTGTAATGTAATGTAATGTCATGTAATGTAATACATGTGGTACATAAATAAAATGGCTTGCTGTAAACTCCTGACCCATGCCTCACTGTCCACTGTAAACCCTCACACATTACACAGTTACAAACTGTTCCCTGCAACGAAAGCCAAAACCCAAGACTAAAACATCCACAAGCGCACCCACTGGCGGTCTGCCAACGTGCAGCCAGTTCCCTGGCTCCAGGACCTCCTTCGTACCGTGGGTTGTGGAGGTTAATTTGGTCCTGCCGTCTCTGGGTTAAGACTGTGCTGGTTAAGAACGGCATCTTTCCTTTCCTAATACCTGCTCCAGGATATGAAACACGCAGGGACGCGTCTCTGCCTCGGTGCAAATTATTCCATATCAATATCTCCTGAACATTCTGATCCAGTCTACCACAAACATGGAGGAGCTCATTAGATGTTATTAATTTCACTGTGGGATGTACTGCTTTTCATGACAGTGGTTTTAAATGAAACCATTGTGATACGCTTTTTTTTTTTTGGTCTCACTCCGGCATAGTCGAATGAGCTTGCCGCAAGTTGCTCCAGGTGAGAGCTTCGACAGAAGTGTAAATTGTAGCCTGCCAGGTCCATTCAAGCTTAACAGAAGGGCTTGCTGGAGGTGGAAGAGTAGACCGTTATGAACAGAACAGATACTGCATGTGGGTCATGATTTAAGTGGTTTGGGGGGGCTGTTCAGTGGCTCAATGAGTAGGCCCTGGAGTTGGGTGTTCAAATCCGGGCCACAACTTTACCAGCTGTGGCCAGCAGTCCTCACGATGAGGCAACCTGGCCCCGGTTGCCATGGAAACATCAGGAGTAAGCAGTTAAAATTCCACTAGTGACCACTCCGGGCCAATGGGAAGAAGCCTCCATATACATGTATGCTTGTATTTGTAAGTGTGCGCATGTTTAAAATACTATGGGCCAGATTCCAATACATGGATTAAGTGTAGCCCAAGACTAAAAGAGGATTTCAATGAAGACAACCACTGAAAAAAGCTGTTAATCTACGACTAGACATAACCCTTGTGCAGGAAACCAGTCCTATGTGTGTTTGTATGTAATTGCTGTGTGTGTGTGTGTGAGTGCGAATAATGCAAGTGTTGTGTGTGTGTGTGTGTGCGTGAGTGTTCAGCTCTTACTTCTCCAGGCTCTTTGGCAGGCCGTAAGCTGCGGTGGGCAGGGTGAGCATGCGGCGGGGGCGGATGGGAAGTGGGCGGTGCTGGGGCGAGCCCTCCGACGCCGATGACGACAACCGACTCCCTCCATCGCCTGCCAGGGGGAGCTGTAGAGCTGGGGTGACATCACATAGGAGGGGGGTTGTGAGAGTAAGAGTCAGGGGTGACATTGGGATTAAGGGAAGGTTACCATACAGGAAAGAGACGGGGGAGAAGGGCAGAGACATTTGAAGAGAAAGAGAAAGAGGAGAGAGACCAATGAGAACAGATTAAAACGAGACACAGGAGAGAAAGAAGGGAGAGTAAAAAAATTCATTTGAGACACAGGAGAAGGAAGATGAGACACACATGGAAACAGTGGAGAAGGACAGAGCATATCGTTAGGCACAGGTGAGAAACAGAGGGTTAGACATTGACATCAGCAGCAGTAAGGCTCAAAGGAAAGCATGAGATCACAGCAGGGTGCTCTCCAGTGTCAAGCAGCACCTCTGCTCCAGAACTCTGATTACCAATGACCCTCATTTGTCTACTGTGGAGGAAAAGGAATCTGTGTGTTACAGCAACTGCCATTTTGGCTCAAAGCTGCCGGCAAAGTGTGAGGACAAGGTAAAAAGGTCGCCTGGGTAATTAATTGTCTCTGGGGCGACAGCATGCGGGGGAACGACCCAGACTAACTGAGCTGATTTGCAGGGCAGTCTGACTTCTGTGCTGAATGAGTAACCAGTCTATCTGTGGCACAGCCTATCTGTGCTGAGAGTTTACATTCATGAATTTAGCAGCTGCTCTCAGCGGCTTACAGTCTGCATATTACACACTAACCATGGATATTATATCTGCAGTGATTTGGGAGGTGAGGTGCCTTGCTTAAAAGTAAAACAACAGTGCCTTAACGTGGAATCAAACCTGCTAACAATTAGTCACAAGACCAACTACCAAGCCATTATGTTACATTGTCACTCTGTGTATAACTTAAGTGTGTATGTCACTATATAAGAGTGTACATGTGCAGGTATATGTGTGTGTTACTGGAAGTGTGCACGTGCGTAACAGTGTGTATGCTTGTGGGTATGTGTACTGACACTTGCGGTGGGAAGCAAGATGCCAGTCCATTAAGGGGAATGCAGGTCAACACAAAGCAACATATTCTCTGTATAAAAAGCTAAGCTTGACACTAAGCAAATAAGGCTATGTACTGTTCCTAAGATGCCGTGCAACTGAGCCTATCACAACAGCATTCCCATTCCACCGAAAGACCTGTTAGTGAGAAATTGTCAGTTAGAGAGCTGATTAGTTGGGTTTGTTACTTACTAAATATTAAATAAACAACAGACAGACAGACAAGACAGAAGAGAGACAGCCACTCTCACAGACTCCTTGAGTCACAAACATGAATCCATCCACCCTGTGGAGTTCCACATGCCCTTCTCTAGACCTAGGTTTATATTCACAAGGCATTTCTAAGTAGGAGTACTGATCTATATTTAGTTTGACCTTTTAGCTCATAAAGGACCGGGGTGGGATGTGGACAAAGGTGTTTGATACCTGCCATGCCCTTACCAGCTATCTGCTGAAGGTCTGCACTCGTGAGGCAGCAATTGTCTCAGCCTTACCAAGGGTAGGTGGTAAGCAAGTAAGGGTGCATCCGTCTCACTGCTCTCTAGCAGCCACTAGTGGCCAGACTGGGGCATGCAAGTACACGAACTGAGCATAGGTTAACCTTGTGTTCCTCCAGTGGAGTGGGGAGTATTGGTGTCGTATCTGCAGTGCAACTGACTGTGAGCTTGTTAAGGCACGTGAGTAGGTATCTTCCCCTTCCCGAGCCTTTGTGAGAGGTTCACTGTGGTGGAAAATTGGGCAGCTGAAACATCCGGTGACAGATTACCAGTTAGCAGATGTGAGGAGGTATGGGTGTGGAGAGGGGGAGGTAGAAAGGAAAAGTGATACATGGAGAAAGGGAGGAAGAGGAGGAGGAGTAAGAGGTGAGGTGAATGATACCTGCACTGGGGTTGGAGCGGCCTGGGGCTGGTTGATGATGACTGGACACAGGGGAAAGAAAACACCCACGTCACTGTGGGACCACAACACATAAACTGCACACAGGGGCATTCTCTCACACTCACCCACACATCACTGTGGATCCACACCAAATACACTCTTATACACACACAACTCTATTTCACCACAGCACCTGCAAAAAGACCACACACTCTGCACTGAGGAATAAAAACCAAACAGCGCGCACACACGTACATATTACAGTGTGGACACACCAGTCAGAGCACTGCCACAGACAGTGCTTACCATCTCTGAATGCCATACCATCTGTGTTTATGACACTGTACATAAAAGCACATAACTCAGACACATAGAACCAGGGAACAACTCTGGTGAAAATGTGTGTAGTAGTTCTGACAGAAAAAAAATCTGGGTAAACCTGAAATTGCTCAATGTATACACTGAGAATGCCGTTTTACGCTAACATATCCGTTTCAAATTAAATGAATAAGTGGGTTTCCTCTGGGAGCAATCTTTGTCTTTTGCCTGACTTAAATGGAACGGCACGTGTACAGCACTGGGCATCTCATTCAGCACGCGCATTCCATTAGGCGCTCGAGGCCTCAGCATCGTCCCTCCACCTCATCCTGTCCCGGGATATTCCGCACGGCTCGAGCGTCCATCCCTTTTCTCGCTCTAGATTCTACAGCACAATATTACCAAATCAGTCCAACTATTACTGTGCTGGTTACACATTCGATCCGCATGCTTCCTGGCATTCGAAATGTAACCAAACTACAGTAGTTCAGAGAGACCCTAATTAAACAACATTTTCTGTATTAGTGCTTGCTAAAGTGATATTGATTGTGGTCTCCCTCTCTGTTAGCTTTAATGTTGGCCTGAAGTTTGAAATGTGTTTCATGGTGGAAAGCACAAAGGTCTGTTTAAAAGCAAAGATGGGACAAAAATAGTTGAGCACAATGAAGATGATTGGCTTGCTTCGACTTTTCAATATTATTCTGCCATATCTTCTGATTGACGAAATGTAGCAAACTACTCCATCAAGCCACCCAGCCTACAATATCTTAGGAGATATTTGCTGTACTGAAAAACCGACCTTCTAAACAGTTCGCATTCAGCTAGCTAATTGCTACCACTGGCTAATTTTAATTCCAAATAGATATCTCCCTGATTAACGATAATTCAGTACAAATAATCCAAGACATGGCAGTAGCCGTGACGGAAAGTGTTGCTAACCATTCCCATTTAAAGACCTACATAAAACACAAACACATCCGAAACTGGTTGGTCTTTCGAGTGCACAATAAACACTTCACCAGTCGAACATATCCTGAAAACAATGTCTGTTTATATTATGCAGCTATGCTGCTAACGTTAGCAGTACCATCTCCCACATCCCCATCTCGCCCTCTTTCCCCTAAAAAAATCATCCACATCCTCCCGGCACTTACTGGGCCGCGGTCTGGGTCGTTGAGGGCTTATGTCGAAGTTGAGGTCAATTCGTCGGCGCGCATCTTTATTCTCTAGCTTCAATTTCTCTTCGATTCGGGAAAGCCTCTGCTCTAACGACGACATCTTGGAAAAAATATTGCGACCATCGAGAGCTCTCTACTATTGTAACGCTCGCTTTCAGGGACGGTGGAGGACTCGCAAATCAAGTGAATCGGTGTACTACCATAGACTTAGCATTGTCATGCAGGAGGTGCACCCGCGATGTTAGGACTGTTTCCCCGTTATAATGAACTATCTCAGTGTAAGATCGCTGACCTTGTATCAAGTTTCCCCTGGCTATATCCGTGCCTTATCCAGCATGAGCTAAAAGGCATAACCGATCTCACATCAGCACTCCGGAACTCATTTTAGTAAAAATGTAAAGAATACTCGCCTTAATTTACAGATGTCTGAAAATGACAGAATTGTCATATCACAAAAACATATCATATCAGAAAATTTTAAAAAACCAAAGGCAGAACACTCTGAAGACTGGTAAATGCATACTTCCAATGCTCTCTTAATAGTTAAAACATTTTGAGCACTGTCTGAGATTTCTGGACAGTGTCTAAGGGATTTTGACAGTATGACTAATCATTTTTTGAAAATTGTACGGTTGCTTTGCTTCTTTTGATTCTGAATACCCAGATTTACTGGACACCACGGAGCATTAAGGCATTATACTGCATACTGTTACCTGTTAATTTGTAATCAAATGCTTAGTGTGAAATTACATAACACTTTAAAACTACTTTGCCATAACGTGAGACCACTATAAATACAGTACACTAATAGAAATGAACTTGCCTTTGATAATTTACACATTTCTGCATGCAGCATAAAATCCACCAGATTAAAAAGAACATGGTAGGGAATCTGTGAAGTACATAAAAATGTGAGCGTTTACAAAAAAGTGAGAGTCTTTTCCTTTGCAGCAAGTCCCTCACTGTCATGGTGACCGTGACCACACACACACCAGCACCTCATTTTTTAAGAAAGTTTTCTTTATAAATTAAAACAATCTCATCTTTTTTGTGCCTTTACACAAGGTCAGTAGAGTCAACAGACCACAGAAAGTATACAAGTGGAAGTGATAACTGTTCATACATAACTTTTCCATTGCCAGTGTTCGTCAGCGTTTGGGTTACGTGTCATATGCCTTACATATGTCATGTGACTCATTGACATGTTTATGGATACATCTGTTTGGGTCGCTAAACATTCTTTATTGTGTCTGTGTGAGTATGTGTGCAAGAATGAGAATGTGAGTGTGTGTGTGTGTGTTTATATATGTGTGAGCATGTGTGTGTGTGTATCTGTACATGAGAGTGTGTATTTAGGAGCCAATGAAGAACTACAGAGGTCCCTGTCTACCAGTCACTCTTCCCTTTAATAACACCCAGACTGGATCTTAAAATAAAATAAAATACAATATTTCCAGCCACAGAAATGACTATCAGAATCATAAGAGTCTCAAACACATGCAAATCCATCTGAATTTACAGTAAAAGCATGACAAACTGCAAAGGTAATGAATAATTAATGCAGCACTTCCTTTCACCAGGAAACCTTTTGGTACTGTTATATTCAAACCAACATTAGTCACGTTCTGTGTTTAATTTGTGTACCAACCATAGTTATGGTTTCTTGATTTAGTCTGCAAGCTGAAATCAAGGAAGAACATCTTCTAAAGTGCTCTGGGGGTAGACTGCTGTTTCTTAAGGTCAGGAGTGGGCAAATACATGGTGTCAGATACACACCACTGACTACTATCCAACCCACTCTCTGGAATAAAACAAATCTACATATGCAACCCTTCTAACTCTACCTCTTTGCTTGTTCTCTTATGCCACTTTAATCCTCTTCACTATTATGGCGCCCACTTGTGGCCAAATGTATATTGCATACTTTAGGGACTTGAACTTGGGTAAATATCAAGGACTCAGGAGTCATCAGGACATTTTTGGTCAGAAATTAGTTATTAACCTGTTCTTGTGGGTGGTCTTATTATGGCTCTTTTAATTCAGAGGAATGTATGAAACAAATTTTTAGAAATGTTTTAGAAAATGTTAAAAACTAACTGGTGGAATACACAACCTCTGAGCCCTGGCTACTTGGTATGTGGCTTTCATGATATCGACATTAGCGTTTTCTGAGGCATTTACAGTGCTGTGGTAATGTTTTATCGGGAGATTTAAGTGCAGGAAGGGCCAGTTTGACCTGACACGCACATGCAGGAAGCTACAATAAAGAGAACAAATTTAGTGACAGGTGATGGTGATAGAGGTGTATCCTTCACAAATCCTTTGAACACAAACCCTTCTCTGTAGGCGACGTGGAATGTCTTGTCCCAAACCAAGACCTTTCTGTTCGTGCAACAAAAAAAAACTCCTTTAATTAGACTTCTCTCATATCTAGTGTGAAAAGTGAGACTTTCTGGCCAAGGTAAATGAGCCCGAAGATGCAGGAGGCCACAGTTTGCCAACAGGAACTAAATCATAGCACTGCCAAGTAGCAGGCCCAGCTAAAACACCCGCCCACAGTCTGAATGTACCAGGGCAATGCTATAATGTGTAGTACATTGGCTAGGGCTCTGGGGCTTGTAACTCAGAGTTTGCAGATTCAATTCCTATTCCCCATGCACTGCCACTCTACCCTAAAGCAAGGTACTTTACCTAAATTGCTCTGGTAGATATTAAACTGTATGCACAGATAGTGTGTAAAAATTTCAATTGTGTAAGTCACTCAGGAGTGTCTGCTCAATGTCTGAAATGTAAGCAGGCAGCCCCAAAAGGTGACATATAATTGGCCATAGTGTTTTTTGGGGGTCAGAATGGAGTGAGTAAGGGGCCATTCCTTGGATGGAAACAAAATACATATAAAATAAAATATAAATTCTGTATAACAATAATTGCTGCTCCTTCAAATGAAAGATCACACAGCCAGTGATGTGATTGCTCCTGATTCAACAGGAGATGCACACTTTTCAGGCTCTAAGTGTTCTTAAGCCTGTATTCTGCTGGGAGGTGTAGTCTGCTGGGGATTCCAGCATAGGTGGGAGATGTAGTCCATGCAGGCTGCTAGCAGAGATGGGTAATGTAGTCCCTACAGCAGATGGGAGATGTAGTCCTGCCAAGGCCCCTAGAAGAGATGGGAGATGTAGTCCTGCCCAGTCCCTAGCACAGATGGGAAACATAGTCAAAGTCCCGGAAAGTATCTTGTTCCCGGCGGGACAGCGCCCGGGCCTCCCGAGGCGGGGTGAGGGTGGCAGCCTCACCCGTGAACTCTGTGTCAAAGTTGCTAACGTCCTCCTTCCCGCCAATCACAGGAACGAAGGGCGGGGTCACCTCCCTCCGCAGAAGTGCCTCCCAGTCGACCTCCTGTGAAACGCAGAAGGGAAAAGAAGCAGAGTCAATCAGAAATCAGCTGAGCAGCATCTGTCAAAGCGATGGACTAGGCTGGAAAAAATATGTAAAAGTCTATTTTATTCATTATGTACATAGCAAGGCGTGGCTTCTCATGCATATGTTGATATTGAAGGCTATTTCAGTCTGCGCTTAACCCTGTCTCTTGCAGAGTTTTTATCAGTCAAAATGGCAGATGGCATTTGGAATTTTCCTTCAAGCCTTCTAAAAATAAATGCAGGAGAATTCTTGGTTAACGGAACCCTTGTGGCCACCGTGGAGCTCCAGACATGGGGCTTGAACGCCTGGTCACAGGGCACACAGCCGCACCACAAACCGCCGTTTTTGCTCTTTGAGCCACACAAAAGGAGAGTGCCACATATCTCACCCTGAAGAAAGGCTGCTTCTTCACCTCTTCTGCGTCTCTCTCGCTCGAACCGAGCCGCCTCACGGGGTTCCTCCTCAGCAGCTGGAGGGGGCGACAAACGACACAGCCCCTGTTTAGACTAATCAACTGTATATCGCTTTGGATAACCTCCTGTCATGTTCTTAACAGTACAGCACAATAATTAGTATGAATCAGTTAATTATTAGTAATATGTAGTTCCAACCACTTTATTCACAAGCCTTGCTGGCTAAAATTTTGGGGTAAAGGGAGGGAAGCCTCACCCGCCTCATGATGGCAATGGACTCGTTGGAGAGGAAGCGGGGATAACGAACGTCATCGCTCACAATGCTGTCGAACACCTCCTCTTCATCATCACCTGGGAATGGGGACTGCGCCACACACACACACATGCTTACGTTAGTACCTTTGCAGCAGTTGTGTGTTTTACAATATGAAATGTGGGGCGTCCTGAAGGCGGAGTCTCACCTCTCCCACCAGCATCTCGAAAATGAGCACCCCCAGACCCCACCAGTCCACAGCCTTAGTGTAGGAGGTGTCTGTCAGCACCTCCGGGGCCAGGAACTCAGGAGTCCCACAGAACGTACTGGTCCTGTCTCCGTGCCCCATACCTGCAGAATGGAGAGAGGGAGGAAACAGGAGTGGAAAGGAAGGAGAGAGGAGGGAGGGAGGAATAGAGGGAGAGGGGGAGAGATAGAAGAAGAGGGAAGAGAGGGGGAAGGAGAAGGAGGAGGGAAAGGGAGAGAAAGGAGGGGAAGGGAGGGAGAGAGGCAGACAATAACCACATAAAGCCAACCAAATCCATCCACCCCCACAAAATGTACTTGTTTCTAAACAGGCACCAGTTAGAATGTAGGCAACGTTTTTGTAAACAGGCTATTGCGGTCTATGTATAATGGGTGTGCTGGCTTTTCCCAGTTTCCCAGCACTTATTGACCAATTAAAACAACTGATTACACAGCTAGCTCATCTCACCTGATTGGTTCTCCAGGACCTGCTGTGAGGTCCAGTGGCCAATAGAGTCACAACGCTCCAGACCAGCAGCACTCACCTTCTTTACAGAGCCCGAAGTCTGCGATCTTCACAAAGCCCTCAGTGTCCAGCAGCAGATTGTCCAGTTTCAGATCTCTGATGAAGAAATATTGATTTAATAGAGATCCAACAGGGGAACAGGTGTATAAGAATACAGGCCTGATTTACTAAACCATTTACTATGTGCAAAACAAGTTTTGTTGGTGCAAAAAGATGAAGAGATCATGTGATTGGCTGGGGCAATCCATTTGGTCCAATCACAAATCATGTCACTGAAACTGAGTTTGCAAAAAACGTTGATAAATCTGGTCCAAAGAGTAGCAGTAAGATTGGGTGTAGCAGTAGTAGCAGTTGTCGTGGAAACCTGAGTACAGTTAGCAATAGCAGTGATGGGAAAAAAAATTAATTCTTATTAACCCCTTAATGGCTGGAGATACA
This sequence comes from Albula glossodonta, assembly GCA_019788955.1. NCBI lineage: Eukaryota > Metazoa > Chordata > Actinopteri > Albuliformes > Albulidae > Albula > Albula glossodonta. Next base: position 13,815 of record JAFBMS010001341.1, on the reverse strand, counting down.
ATGAGTTGTGAATCGTTGTCTCGTAAGAGCCGTTGAAAATCTCTCAACACGAAGCGTAACAACAAGGAGACATGAGAGAAAAGGAAAGGAGATGGCACAGTGGAGAATGAACGGTATGATCCGAGTGGCAGGACTGCAGAACTCACCGGTACACAATCTTATGGTCATGTAGAAACTGCAGTCCCAGAACCACACAGGCAGAGTAGAACCTGCGGACAGAGACATGCAGACATGGTCAGGACTAACACACAGGGAGAACGCCTACAGTCAATTACACTGATCCATACGATGCTAGTCACACTGGTCAACACAGAGAAATAAACACAAAAATGTCAATGCATGCTAATGCAGACACACACACACACACACACACACACAGGTCTCACATACACTCCTCGGGGCTCAGTGAAAACGGCAGAGTGGATATGCATCATGAGGTCCCCCCCTGCGGTGTACTCCATAACGAAGCAGACATGCTCCGGCGTCTGGAAACAGGCAAACAGGTTCACCAGGAACGGGTGCCGGGAGCCGTTCACCGTCTCAAAGATCCGCTTCTCACACATCAGACTGCACACACAGCACAGAGAGAGTCAGACAGGACAAACCCCAGCTCTTAGCAACCTGCTTCAGGCCTGCTCCCCATGTGTAAACATGAGTTTTAAATTAAATGTCATGTTTTCTTTACTTGCTCATATTTTGTTTTTATTACTACTAATATTTTTATTACTGTACTGTTGCAACATTTGCTTTTTTTACAGCTGTATTATATTTTTTAACAGAGTTTGTTTAGAGTGTGAAGGACTATATTACCTAGTATCGTGTCTGTGTGTTCACTGAGTTTGTTTGTGTATGTGTATGTGTGTGTGTGTGTGTGTGTGTGTGTGTGAGCATGCCCAGACCTTTCTACTTCATCCCGAGCCACAATGTCGCCCTTCTTCAGAGCCTTGATGGCGTACAGGCAGCCTGTCTTCTTATACTCAGACAGGAGCACCTGGGAAACAGACAGGTGACCTTTGACCCCATGGGTGATGGAAGCTTCATGAATCCATTATGACCACTATACCTCTAGAGTATCTTTTTAACAAATTAAAAAAATTGAGCATCTTGGTACTTATGAAAAGGAGATTCATTCTATTAATACTACTACAACTTTTACAACTCCACCTGCTAATACCGCAACTAGAAATTACAGTGAGAGTAGCAAAAGGGCAGTCTGAAAAAATGTCAGCTGTGTTGTTCACGCTTGGTGAGAGCATTCCCTGATGCCAAAAATATAAAATGTTAAATGTCACTTACTGCAGTGGCCTGGGCTCAAATCCAGCCCAAGCCTCCTGCTGCAAGTCATCCCCCCTCTCCTTCCCTGCCCCCCACCCCCCGTCTCCCTCTCTCTCCACTGTCACTATCAAATAAAAGTGATAAAGCTAAAAAAAAAAAAAAAAAAATCTGGAAAATATAATGGATGGGGGGTGCTCTTACTTTTCCAAAATGTCCCCTGCCCAGCACAGCGATCAGACGAAAGTCACTCAGACACAGGGGAGTTTTCCTTTGGTGTCTGCACAGTGAACATAAACGACACAGAGATATCATTGGTTATAAAATCTATCCTAAACTTTCTCATCCAAGCATACATGATGCAAGTCAAAATAATATGCAATGGTTTTAGCTTGTCTGACAACAATGTAAGGACAGTATGCCTGTCAAAAATGACATCATGAAAATCTCATCTAATTTATTCAAGCTTAAATATGTCAACGATTAAGTAACTGTTTGTATGTAACACACTCTTGGTTAGAAGGTTAAGAGTGACAGGGGTGTCAGAAGGGGATGGCCAAGCACGTTGTGAAATATTGCTCAGTCTCAGCTGTTATTGGCAGCTGCTCTGTAAAGGGGTTGGTCTTAGTCACCCTCAAAAAATGCTAAATATTTATTTCCCCATCCAATTAAAAAAATGTGAGCTATGGCGTAACTGAATTTGCACGGCATGTACTGTGTGTCTGTGCAACCACTGTTCAGCATATACACACTCACGCACATGCTTGCACAAACACACACACACACATGCCCGCCCACACACACACACACACACACACACACACACTCATTAGTGTGCATGCACACGCACACATGCGTGTGTGTGTGCGTGCATGCATACACCCGTGTGTGTATGTATGTGGTCAAATGAGTGCGTGTGTGTGTGAATGCTGTACAGCGGTCACTGCCGTTTCCATGGTGCAGTGAAGGGTACCTGTGCTGTGAGCTCTGGGACAGTGTTCGAGTGGGGCGACCCATAGAACTCCCGGGCGGAGAGGGAGTCTTAGGACTCACCCGATCCTAAAAGAGAGAGAGAGAGAGAGAGAGAGAGAGAGAAGGAGAGGAGGACAGTGAGAGAGACAGAGAGAGAGAGAGAAGGAGAGGAGGACAGTGAGAGAGACAGAGAGAGAGAGAGAAGGAGAGGAGGACAGTGAGAGAGAGACAGAGAGAGCAGCAAACACACAGAGGAAATTATGAAGCAAGCCCCAGCCTCATATTTGAAATACTTGGACAATGCAACTTGAACACAAACTGAACTTGATTACTATCAGGCCCTAACGTAGGCTGTGTATTAACTGAGTGTCTCTACACTATGTGACAGATACAAAGCAAAGATAGATCCTAACCACATACACACTGACAACAGACTGTTATCATCACTGTTTTCTTAATTATCCTTGTTGTACAATATTTCCTGTGCTCATGTTGATGATAAACTTTACAAATGTGTTTCCTGTTCATAAACTGTCTTGACTTTGAAGCAGAATTCATGTTTTTTTGTGTGCGTCTGTTACTTTCCCTCTTTTGTCTATATTTCTGTGCTGCATCTGTAATGACCTTGGGCGGGTGCATCAATAGCCCAGTAACACCAATGTCAGTAATTCTGATTACTGGCAGACTGCGCCCCCTGCTGGCTGCACTTCCACCCCTCCCTCTCACAGGGCTGTTAATTAGTTTCCCTCAGTAATTAAACCTGTAATTCCGGAACTCTCACTGACCCCGCCATCTGCTGCAGCCTGCCGGGCACCCTGCTCTCTCCCTCCTGTTAAAATTACACCACCCCCCCTCCCCCCCACCTCTTTACAACCTCACCCCTCCTCCCTCCTCGACCCCCGAAATGATCTTACCGCGTTCCATCATAGCCACAGGGCCGAAGCTTCATCAGTTCAATCAGAGCTTAAAGGTGTTAAAATCTCTGCCTGCACCCATTCAGAGGTTCCCCAGCTCTGCACTCTAACAATGCAATTCCCCTCTCCTCCTCTCAAACAGCCCAGGAATCTCCCACCCCTCCATCCCAGCAGTCCTCTTTTCTTTCCTTCCTCTTTTTCTTGTCCCCTCCATCCCTCTCTCACCTGGCTGTGGGCATCGGTGGCTCTGTGACAGTCTGGTCTCTGCGGGGATTCACCGTGTAGACTGAGCTTCTCTATGGGAATCTCCCTGGAAACAGAAACCGTACACATGATCGCACAGATGCACACATACACACACCCATACAACCAAAATCAATCATGCACACACGCACAAAATCACACTAATGAACATTTATTTATATTTCATGTGTGGAGTTTATTATTACGTAATTCTTATTGTCCAGAGTTGTGTGACTTGTAGGTACCTATGTGCGTGAGTGTGTGTGTGAGTATAAGGGATATTACCTGGTGCTGTGGGTGTGTGAGTGTGTGTTGGAGTTACAGGTGGTTGTGTGGTTGATGGTGGGGATGACATTCTTCAGCAGTCGCACCCAGGTGGCGATGTCCACGTTCATCTGCCGAGCGTGCAGGAATGCGTTACCTGTGTGGGAAACGGACAGACAACATCACTGAACAACAACACTGACCAAACAAAACTGTGATTCTTGCTACAAGACTGAGCTAACGCAGACCAAACAACGCTATCATTACTACACCACTGGGCTAACACTGAAGAAATAGCAATGCGATTAACACAACAACAATACAATGAGACCAAATGAGTCTGACTATTAGCTGGAGTTACAGAGAGGCTGCAGCTGGACCTGAAGTAGCACTTGCTGACAAACACGCATGCAGACACACACACACACACAAACTCACAGGAACACAGCCAATCCCACACATACAGAGCTCTTACCATGCCGCTTCGAGAAGACCTTCTTCTGCCTCTGAAGTCGTGGGCCCCTCTCAATCACGGGGTTAAAGAAGGTCACCTGTGGCACGGATATGGTCATGGGTCACCCACACTTCCTACTCAACTGTGTGTGTGTTTCTGTACAGGTATGGATCTGCGGGTACGTCCATATTATTATTTATTACTGGAAGTGGCTCTTTGTAGACATGTCTCTGTGGGTGTGACTAAGTGTGGCTCTTTGTGGGTGTGGCTATCTGTGAGTGTGGCTATGGGTGTGGCTCCCTGTGCATAACTATACATTTGTAGCTCTTCCTAGGCACATCTCTTCTTGGGTGTGGCTATGTGTGTGGCCCTTTGTAGGTAAACGTATCGATCTTTGGTTTTTGCGGTAGTGGCTCTTGGTGGGTGTGGCTATGTGTGTGACTCATTGTGGGCGTGGCTCTCAGTGGGCGGGTACCTCGGCCAGCAGCAGGCCCTGCGGTTCCAGCTCCAGCTGCACCTGGTGCCTCTGATTATCCAGGAAGTCCTCCAGCTTCAGGTACTTCAGCGCACACAGGCAGCGGTGATCCCGCCAGTACACCCCGATCTCCATCTCCCTGGACTGCAGAACACAATGCCGTCACTCAACCATTAAACCTAAACACACAAATAAACACACACACACACGCACACACACACAACCCTGGACTAGAGAGCACACTGCTGTTCCATAATCTACCTAAACATACACACATCCACGTGTACCACTCACATACACGTATCTATACACTCTATATGTTTCACACCCCACACACACACACACACACACACACACACACACACACACACACACACACACACACACACACAAACAGCAGGTGGCTTTAATTTCTGACCTGATCACTACATCATTATGAAATTACAGAAACTGAGAGACAGATCCAGGATCAGTCAGATCAGAATGGTGCTACACCTACCCTCTCCAACTCCACTGTGAAGGACTGATCCCAGGTCTGCTCTCCCACTGGCCGCCAGGCTGTCTGACCCACCACTGTGTTCTCAAGTTTCAGCACCGCGCTCACCTCCACTACAGGGACGGTATATGTAAGGGTCAATGGTACTGTACATACACACATATATCATATCACACATTGATCTACAGACGAACATTACTCCTGCACATTCATATCTTATACACACATATACCATACATATACACACAATGCCACCATACATATGTGCACATACTCAGTGCGCACACACACACGTGAACACACACACACACACGCGCACACACACGCACACATACACATATGTGAACACACACACACCCGCGCGCACACACACACACACGCGCGCACACATACACACACGCGCATGCGCGCACACGCACACACATACACACACACACACACACGCGAACACACACACACACGTGCGCACGCACACACACGCGCGTGCGCACACACGAGCGCGCGCGTGCGCGCACACACACACACACACACAGACACAGACACACACTCACAGGACAGCTCATGGGTCTTGCAGCTCTTGCCGCTGATGCTGTTGCTGCGTGAGTAGAGGGCGCGGGTCCCACGCAGTAAGGACCGTCCCTCCCCACCGCCGTAGCTGGGTAACACAAACCCCGCCCCCCAGCTCCGCCCTGGGACCACCTCCAGCAGCCCCACGCAGCCTAGCAACCGCACCTGCAGTGTACCTGTGGGCAGGGTGGGGGTAGAGGAGAGGTGGGTTTTTAGTGTGTAGCAACAGTGGTTTTGAGAGAGATTGAGATTTATGTAATGCACACTATTGCAACTTAAGAGGACCTATTGGGAATAAAGACTTGGCATGAGGCTGGAAGTGTTGTATAATACAGTGTATGAAAATTAAAATGAACACTTAAACTTCAGCTGTTAATGTTTGGTTATTACAGCACTTAATGCTGTATTTGGCTTTTCTGTTAAACTGATGCAGTTCTCTAAATCACTCAGAATGAAAAGTTAGAGTTGAAAAGCTAAATGACTCAAATGTAACAAACAATGTACATGTATGTAGATAAAAATGTAACAAAAAGAAGTGAACAGGTTACCAGTGAGCGGGGAGGGTCTGTTGATGGTGCTGTACTGGTTGTGCAGGTAGGGGGCGCCGTGCAGCGAGCTGAAGGCGGAGGAGGAGGCCAGCAGCAGCTCCTCCTTGATGAGGCGGGCTTTGGGATGGTCTTCCGGCAGCTGGCACAGCCGCTGCTCCAGAGCCACACGCAGGAGGTCCAGCCTCTGCGTTGACTCGCTGTGTCTGCACTCGGCCTGTAGGGGGCAGCGCTGAGCATTATTGTCATTATCTTGAAAATCTAGATTTTTTTTTTTTTCATTTTCAACACTGAGAGATGCTTTGGCAACAATGGACAGTTTATGTTGTGGTCATGGTGACTGTTTGAACCTTTGAGAAAAGCAAGAAAGACAGAGAGAGGGAGGGAGAGAGATGGAGAGAGAGAGAGAGAGAGAGAGAGAGAGAGAGAGAGAGAGAGCGAGAGAGACCCAGAGAGAGCTTTTTTTACTGTTAAAAGCTCTTCTTAACAACTATCAAAAAGCCAAAAGAGGAAAGAGAAAAAGAGGAAGCTAAAAAGCTTCAAGAAATGTCTTCAAGAACACAAGAAGAAATGTTTGAGAGTACTTGTATGTGTGTGTGTTGATACGTGCATGTGTGTCTACTGGTATGAACGTATGCATGCTCGTGAGTGTGCATGTGTGTGTACGGAAGTGTGTGTGTGTATGCTGCTGTATATGTATCAGGGTATGGTTGTTGCTGTATATCTGTGCGTGAGGATGTGTGTGTGTTGATGTATACGTGTATGTGTGTGTGCGCATGCATTGGCGCGTGTGTGTGAGCATGTGCGTGCATGTGTGAACATGGCTACATGTGTGAGTGTGACCATGCGTGACCATGCATGACCTCTGACATGGCCTTCCTGTCCTGGCTCCTCCCAGTTCCCAGCAGCCTCAGCATGTTCTTGGCTCCCTCCGCCATGGCATGCTCCACACGGTAGTGATGCCACAGCTCCTCCACACGAAACTCCGCCCCGCACAGCTCTGACCTCCCTGCAACCAATCAGAGCCGTGGAAAAGACCATCAGAACCCAAAGCTGCCAAGTTTTAACTGATCTGATCTGCACATCCCCAGATTTAAAATTAGAGACCTTGCTGTGCATCCATGTGGCCTGCAGGGGGCAGCGTTGAATATTGTTGTCATTATCTTGTCAACCATATTTTTTCTTTTCATTTTCAACACTGTGGTACATCGCATGCAGTTAATAACAATTTAGAGAGGGTAATGTTATATTATTCTTTTTCACATTATCTTTATTTTTCATTCTCCATTTAAAGATGGTTTAAAATATCCATTAAATAACTGCCATTTCCATTGTGGATTGCCTGATTTATGAGGCTAACAGCTATTCGACCATTTAAAGCAAAGGAATAACCACAAACTAATGGCAACAGCTTATGCTTGTACTGTGCTATTACTTTTGTTATTCTGCCGGATATTTTTTTTAAGTAAACTTAAAAAAACGTTTATCAATCAGTAATGTCACAATCTTTCACCTTCTGATTAGTGTATAGCACATAAAAATCACAGCTAATAACCTGTTCAAATTTCAAATAATAATCACAGTTAACAACCAGTTCAAATACCGTTACATATGGGGTTGAGTCACACTCATTGCATTGAAAGCCAGTGGTGTTGTTTTTCAGTAGAAAGAGCTACCTCACAGCCTCATCTGATATCACATTTACTGGCCTGAGTTTTGCAAACTTCCCTGTTTGTCAAAAGATATTTTTGCTCAGGAACATACTTTTATGGAGGACTGAGATGCAGAGTAAATAATGCATGAATCGAGTGCCACGCGATAAGAGTATCCCAAATAGACGGAGAGGTGGACAAGCCATAAATAGACGAATGTGGAGAAAGGGGAACACAAGGGACGAACGCAGACAGTGACGTCTGCTGAGTGTTCCAGCTCAGTTCAGTTTAAATCCATTCAATTCAATTTCATTTGTTCTACGTATTATATCTTAACAACTTTTTACAATAGCCCTTTAGAGATCCTGGAGACAAGTGAACTACACACATGGGTGTTTTAATGTTCATTAGATGTTTTTTTACATTAATTTTTAATATTTTATAAGTGTACTGTTTATTTTTTTTTGAGGTTTTTGAGAACTTGGATGTACAGTGGATTGCCCAAGCATATCTGTAGGTGCTGCTATATAGCACATCTACTGTTACACCGCCTGGCCCTACCCATGATACACATGAAATACATGCATTCGCATTTTGAACACATTGACATGATATTCTACAGGGAAACAGAGACAGACAGACAGACAGACACAGACTGACGGCGAGACAAACAGAAAGACAGACGGTAAGACAGGCAGACGGACAGGCAAACAGACAGTCAGAGACAGGCAAACAGACAGACAGACAGAGTCTGACAGAGAGACAGGGAAACAGAGAGACAGACAGACAGACAGACACACAGAAAGACAGACAGAGACTGACGGCGAGACAGTCAGAAAGACAGACGGAGAGACAGGCAGACAGACAGGCAAACAGACAGTCAGACAGTCAGAGACAGGCAAACAGACAGACAGACAGTCAGAGACAGGCAAACAGACAGACAGATGGAGAGAGGCAAACAGACTTACAGACAGACAGACAGGCAAACAGACAGACAGATGGATGGAGAGACAGGCAAACAGACTGAGGGACAGAGAGACAGACAAACGGACGGAGAGACAGACAGACGGACAGACCTTGCGTGTCGTCGCCCTGCTGCTCGCTGGCCTGCAGGGCCTTGCGGATCTGCATGCGGATGATGTCAATCTTCGTCTTACTGTCCCGAAGCATCAGCTGGGCGCTCTGCAGCAGCTTCTTATCCTGGGGGGCAGAGATGGAGGGGGTGGGGGGGACAGAGAGAGAGTAAGGCAGCGGGCTCTCACTCAGGGTCATATAGGGCCGCTCATACGCTCTATTTTACTCTAGCATCCACTGTACACAATTAGACAACCATTTCCTTCATGAGCTATACAAGTCCTTTTGGTAAACTAATTAATATTTGAGTTAAATTAGGTATTGTTACTGTATGAATTATAAATGTTGGTGTGGGAGTGTCTTAGTGTTCAGTAGCTTGCTTTGGGAGTATCTTGGTGTTCAGTGCCTTGGTGTGGGAGTGTCTTGGCTTGGTGTTCAGTATCTTGGTTTGGGAGTATTTTAGTGTTCAGTATCTTGGTGTGGGGCAGCTCTATGTTCAGTACCTTGGTTGGTCCATTGGCGTAGATGGGGATCATGTTCTCTGCTCCCTGCTTAACCTTCAGCTCGATGTTGAGCTGGCGCTGCAGGGCTGTTATGCGGTCCTTATTGGTCGAGGAGCGACGGAGCTCCCCCGGGGAATTCGGGGCTTCTGCAAAAAGAGGGGGATTTCCATGGTTACTGCTGACAGACAGAAGTCTTCTTTCTCTTTCTTAAAGTATCCTTTATTTAACCAGAAAACCTCCACTGAGATTGACCATGACACAGTTGCAATGACGAAATGACAGATGCAAAATGTACACAATATCCCTTTGTTTCTATGGTCTAAATATGTTTTTAACCGTACTTCTTGACTGCAAGTTTCTTTAATGTAAACACTAACATAGCGTAAACATTTGTTCTGCAAATTGTAATCCTTTCCTACTGGACTACATTCATACAGTTTTAATCACCTCCAGAATTAATGATGACATCCATTCATTCATTTGTTCATTCATTCATTCTCTAGTTGACCTCACCGCGGGTCTCGTCGGGGTCCTTGACCACGATGTAGGCCTCCAGCTCCTGCAGCTGGGCATGCAGGTTGTCCAGGCGGCGCGCAGAGCTGCGTAGCTGATCATCCACCTGCATGGCACTGCGCAGGGCTGTGGTGGCCCGCCGCAGGTTCTGCGCCCCCTCCTTGATCTTCAGCTCCCGGCGGATTTCGCGCCGTACCCGTTCCCGCTGGCCCTCCAGCTGCTGCTGCACCCCTGCATCCGACAGGTCCGGGCTGCCGTCCAACCCCAGCTGCTCCAGCACCGACCCCCCCGGGTCGCTCTGAAAAAGGGGGGGGGGGGGGGGGGGCACAGTTATTAGAATTCCATACAACAAAAGTTTGGGAGAAATATTGTCACGTAAATACCTGTACCTACCAAACCGGTTTTTCATACTGATATAAACATCAACAGACCACATCTCCCATCATGCTCTCTGTTTCTGGCATCCTGAATGTGTTTACTCCTCTAAAAATGGTTGACTTAGCAGTTTTTTCTCCATGACCTGTACTTCATACTTTTTACACAAAATGTTTTCGTATTATACAAAAATGCTTTTTGTTGTTATGATAAGTATAGTATTGTAAGTTTTGTAGTTATGTTCTTCACATATTTAAATTATTTCAGAGTATGTTTATGTCAAATTATACCTACTAAACCATTTATTTAGTAATAGCAGCTACAATGGGACTTGCACACACCACACACACTAGTGCGATCACACACACATGCACACATGCACATACACACACACATACCCGCACACACACGCACATAATGCACACACACACACACACACATACACACAGCACAGACAGTGTGTGTAATGCCTGATCTGTGTCTGCAGAAAGGGCCAAACAGAGAGCCGTAATTAAGCACCAAACACATATCTGTTCCCTATCGCTCCTCTGCTTACACTGGGCCAACGCCTCCCCTTTCCTCTTCCTCTTCCCACTCTTTGAAAATCAGGAACAAAGGGAGGGAGGGGGGGAGGGTAGGGAGGGTGGGTGCAGATTAAATACAGGCAGGGTGGGGGCATGGGGGGCAGAGGAGGGGTGGGGGGGGGTATTTACAGCAGAGCAAGTGCAGCTTTATGGAGGCTCACAGCTCCTCCATGTTGAGTCGAGAAAAACACTGATGGATTGGACAGACAGACAGTCAGACAGTGGGGGGAAAGCAGAGCCTTGAGGACAGCAGATATACATAATAACAGGTATGACTTCGATTTGGCTCAGTTTTTTCCATAAGAATGTAAAACAGAGCATAAAAGAGGGCAAAAATGGTTTTGGCAGTGAAGGTCAGAGGGGTCACATAAAAATTACAATTTGAATACAGTATCACTGTCTATATGTCCATATATCCAAACATATACACACAAATACCCACAGGCACACATTCATTCACATACACACACACACACACACACACACACAGAAACACACGCTCACACCACTCAAACACACATTCATTCACATACACAGAAACACACGCTCACACCACTCAAACACACATTCATTCACATACACAGAAACACACGCTCACACACACACACACACGCTCGCACACACACACACACACACACTCACACACACACTCACACACACTCACACACACTCACACACACACACACACACACACTCTATACACGCTCACACACACTCACACACACTCTATACACGCTCACACACACACACATACACACACACACACACACGCGCGCGCGCGCGCATACACACATAAACCCAAACATACACACTAGCACTGTGTATTCACATACACATAAAACACACACTAAAACCACTCAAACACATGCACGAACACACTCACACATACACATAAGCCCAAACACACACACTCACACCAAAATACACACAGACATACACGCAAAGAGACTCATACAAACGCCATCAAACACACACAGCCAGACCCAGCAGGAGGGCCAGGTACAGTGGCGACAGCAGTAACAGGGCCCTACCACCTCCTCTTCTTCCCCAGTTTCAGGGTGACAGCCATTTGCTGCCTTCTCCCCTGGGTCCTCCAGCATCGCTCCCTCCATCCCACAGTCCTTCGCTCCCTCGCTAGCCATGGCACCCCTTTCCGCAAACCCCTTTTCCTAATGCTCCACTGTTAAAACTACCTCAAACTACCTGCACCCACCTCCCAAAAAACCTTATCTCTACCAACTCAAATCCACACTCCCATGAAACACACTTCTTGCCTGGAATAAAAAGCTTTTGCACAAAAAAAGAGCCCTGGCCAAAACCACCGAAAGAGGCAGAGCGTGACCACATGACTTCCTGTTCTGCTATGAGAGAGAGAAAGACAGACTGGCACACAGAGACTCACACTCACACACATACACATGTGCGTTCATATGCGCATATCAACACGTATGTCCGTGCCCATGTTTATATGTTGTACTGTATACATGCGTGCGTGAGCCGCACCTACCACCGCTCTGGAGCCGAACAGGTCACATCCATTAATAGGTCAAGCCAACAGGGTCACATGACATGGGTTCTGAAGTGACATCAGCAAACCCTCAACTGCCACAACATTAGAGCACTTGTAGAGCGAAGCCTTCAAAACCAGACACCCGTTTTATCTGCCTTTAACTGTCTCTCAGCCGCGACTGTTGCACCTGAACCCACGGAGCTACAGTGGACCTCGTCTCTTGCAGGGTGTTTTAACTTCATTCATAGTTCATTTCATCATGAAAAGGTATTACACGTGTTAAGTGGCCTTTATATCTTGCAGAGGTGCTGTGACACAACATAAAGTTGAACAAAGATAAGCCCAAGTATTGTTGTCTGTCAGGAGTTTGTGTCAGAACAGGGAAGTAAATGTGAAACTGAGTCATAATGATGCAGAAATTGAAGAGGCAGCCAGCCAATAAGACACACACACACACACACACACATTATATACACACACACACACACACACACACACACACACACCACACACACACACACACACATATACACACACACACACACACACACACACAAAGAGCAGCCACAGGCAATCAATGAGGCATGCACACAAACGCATGCATCTGTACAAAAACACACACACCCCTACACACACACAACCCACACACACACACACAGGCACAGATGCAGAAAAACATGCAGTGAATTGATCTGTGAGACTGAGCTAGCACTGCCCATCGAGGAGGAAGGAAAAACAACCTAAAAAAACACACACACACACGCACACACACATAACATTATACACAGACATACACAGGCATACGTACACAATCACATACACACATATTATACCACACACACACACGCATATACAGACAGTCTCACACACGCACTCTCAACCATTCACACATATGCATACACACAGAATCACGCATGCATGCATATACACACAACACACACCACACAACACAACACACAGGATGTTGTCAAAATGGTGTGAAATTTGGCTTAACAGATAATATTGAGCCAAATTACAATAGTGAACAAAAGTGTTGCCGGTGGTGGAGGAAGGCATCATGAAGTGATCAGATGAAACAGGTAACAGACAACTTTCAGTTTCAACAAGCCCAGCTCTTTGAGGACTCACCCTCCCCCTCCAGCCCCAAAAATTCTCCCCGCAAGCCATAGCCAAAACTTCCCCAGCTCAACAGCACCAGCAGCCAAGCTCAAAGGGTGGGGCTACAGCTCATGTCAGACAGTGTGAGAGAGTATTTCAGAAGAAGATGCAAAGACAAAGTGATGGGGTTATTTTGTTCCTCATTTACAACTGAAAATTCATACAGCGCATGTGACCCGCCTTCTAAAAGGCAAAATTTACTTACTGACTGCAATGGAAATATTACCGAGAGGATCTTCATAAC